>JAYESA010000654.1:0-122555 GCA_036927795.1 Iris macrosiphon
GGACAAGAAGTGCCATATCACACCGAGATAGAGTACGACCCCTGATTATGGTCAAGCTAAAGGATTATGTATCATATTTTCGGTTCATAGCCTATCGTAGAACAATAGTCCAACCCCACAACTAAACAAGGATAATGGTTGAACCACCACACCACGACAGTCCATAACCCTAACTACTAGCAGAAGAATACAATGCATAAACAAGTCAATTTATGATCGGCCAAGGAATTCTATGGCTTACTAGATGAAGTATAGGTTATCCCAGTAATAATGCATAATATTGGAATTCTCAGATCGTGCTATCATCGTACAGGGCTAGCCAAGCCAATAATAATATGTAGTGCATAGAAATACACCGGTCCTTGTAGGGCCACCATACTAAACATGCCAATAGCAGTTCTAGACCTACAATAGGGAGATGCTGGCTCAGCAAAAATAAAGTCAGATATTGCACTCCACTAGTGCGGATGATGTATAATATCTGTGGTGTCCAGCCTGGCACCCCCGAATAAATATTCGAGAGATGGCTATCATGCACTATCTCGAGATATCGTTTCCTCCCCATGCTCTACAAGTTTTTAGTTGCCTAGTTAATTACCCTATTGTTAATTGGAATCCCATGTCATGGCCACATGATTATTCCTCTTAAATATTGAACTTCGTATGAGCATGCTAGGTACAAATCCATATTGTTACTCAAAAGCTCAATCTAGATTCACCCAAGCATAATGCAACAAATTAATAATTTCCTAGCCATGGTGAGGTCACTGGCCAACTACCAAATCTGTGCAAAGGAGAGAAAATACATAGTATATAACACATAGCACATAGCAGGATCAAGTGGCACGTCAGCACACAAGTAAATCTGGAAGTGCTCTCAGTATATTCAAGTGTATCAGAACGGATACAAGAAGTCAGGTCAGGTACACATACTAGGCCCAATCAGGTCCTTTATCTCTGGTAATCATATAATTCGTTTCAAGGGCATAATTAATGCTAGGATGACAAATTATCACATGGTCTAGTTGTATTGGATGTTTTATCAAGGTATCTCAAGTACTAGTCACTTATTTATAAAGTTTTGTCATTCTAATCATCAAGCTCATTGGTCATTCACAACTTACTAGGGTGAAGGCAAGCATTTAAAATAATCAGGAGGAAACAATAATTTTCTAATAGTTCAAAAAAATACACGCCTTGGATAAATATACTCATAAGGGCAAGCCACATAATTTATGCAAGGGTACGCCCCTAGGAAAAGTACAGGCACAAATGCTGGATGAATCAGGCATATAGTCACTAGACAGGAAAATGAGTTCACTTTTGGAAAAAGGATATGAGCCAAAGATAATTGGCATACAAAGAAAGTATGCGGGCAGAAAAAATAAGCTAAAAGACAAAATACAAAAACAAAAATAGCACAATAGTCGAGAAAACTCAAACTAAGAAAACGTAAATCAAGAATACGTAAATCGAGAATCCCAAAAGTCAAAGCTCATCCACCAAGAAAAGTACATGAACCAAAAATATATGACAACCGAAAGCTTCGGTGCTCTTTTCTTGGTGAAGGAAAACTCTGAAAAAGTATGCACCCAAGAGTTTCCTTTTAAAAGTGCACACAAGAAATACTCATAGAGCCCCTGGCATACTTTTGTAAGGAGAGAGGATGTTGTACAAAAGTATGCATAAGGTTTATGTACAAAAGTGTGCCCAGATAAAGGAAACGCATATTTCACGCGAGGGAAAGTTCTCGTGCACACTTTTCGCAGACAATGTTCTTCTTCTCGGGTCAGCACCCATAGTTGCATATGAAAATATTCCAACTCATAAATCCATGTTAAAACTCTAAATTAGATAAAATAAAATCTAAAGCCAAGTAAATCTAAACCTCAACAACATGAACCAAATTATTTTAAAAAATATTAAGTTTTGTTAGATCATTCCCTAAGAAAATATCAAATAAAATCCATAATTATAAAACTTAGATCTTCTAATTTTCAACAATCAAAACCAAAATTACCAAGTTCTAAAGAGGTAAAGGAACACAACGTGCACATAATAGACTAACATTATACAAGAAATAACAAGAACAAAATATGCATAATCTATGTTTCTTCATAAGAGCAAGATGCTTGCCTATGAATAAAGATAGAAAGAAATAGAGTGAATGAATGAGGAAAGAGAAAGAAAAGAATATATATATAGGGTTAGGGGTTTACTGCTAGCCATCCAATCAAGTCATGATCAATCCTAGTCACAAAATTAAACCCATGAACCCTACACAAACCAAGGAACATGGGTCGGGTTTAGACCACATGGCGGTCAATCCAACAAGCCAAATACACACAAAAATGTACGTCGGGATCGGGGAGTGACAATATAAAATTACAACAAGAATAGGAAAGAAATCCCCAAGATTAGTAACACCTTTTATAGTTCCCCATGTCACGATCTGTACCCGAATAATTGGACACGAGTATGTGGATATGTCCAGCCTACGCCACAACATCAACGATAGAACGCTGTCTAGATTAATATAATATCTAAATCACAGTCCCTGTAATCATATCTCAACACCAAAGGGAAAACATGATATAAATATAATGGCAATATTCAATAATAAGATCTAAAGGAAGGTAAAACACGATAATGATATAAAAAGATAAGAAATCCAATTCACAAGTCTAAACAAGTCATGACAGTCACTAACAAGTTTGAATCTTAAAATAACATCCAAGTAATATAAAGATGGTCCCTGAAGACAAATACAGTAGCAAATATAAAGTCTAGTTAGCTAAACTAAGCAGTCACTATCTGGTCGTCTCCTTCAGCTGGCACTGGCTCCTCTTGAGCCTCAGGGTCTAACTCTGCACCTACAATATTCTGAGGTCCATAGAAGGTAGGATACCAATCCTGAAGGAAGTCCCCTAAAAATATATATCCAGTCATGATGGAACGAGTACAACTCTAACATCAGTTCTAATTAAATGATAAAGACTATAAAACAATAATAGTAAATATAATACATGATAAAGAAGTAAGAGCAGGAACATGGCATGGTAATAATGAGAGTAAGTAAAACATGAGTAATGGGACATAAATCATGAGAATGAACTGAATAGGGAATAACAGTACTAACTAAGTATTTAAAATACTAGCTTCGATATGTGATCAGCTTGGAAACTTGCACAAGGTCTACTGGCTTGGCTAATCATAGGTGAGGTGTATGATTAACTTTTATAGGGTCTATACATGCACAGGAAGGGTATGATCACACATCTAAGTAGCACTTCCCACCCCGACTAGCATAATGGATCCAAACCATGACATGTTACAACACAGGGATCATAAGGCAAGGTCTAAATACTAGCACATGGTCTAACATAAAAAGCAATAACTCATGAGTGGGATCCATGATATATTAATCCGTGTACCATTGTATCAGGAATAAAGTACAACACCACTAGAATATGTATCATAGTAGTTATCAAGTAAAGGAAAGCCACACAAAATATTTACACTTAGACATAGGTTTCCTAGGTCTGATATAACGATTTTTCTTAGAAAACCTTTTCTTGTTGTATTTTCTAATTTTGAATTTTTTTCTAAAATTATTTCTCTTGGGATATCTCTTCCTATACTGTCTTTCCAAATTTTCTTTAAAAATAAAATCACAATAAGATAATCTTATTTTGGATTTCTTTATATCTTTCTTAACTTGTTTAAGAGCCTTTTGCTCATAACAGTACCTTTTTAATACTTTTAATGCACATTGTATACTATACCCAAGAGTATCCGTATATATATTTGTCATAGTAGAGTATGTCGAAGTTATTTTTGAGCTTGTTGAAGAACTAGTAGCTGTTGAAACCGTAATTGTCCGAGGTCTATCGTAGGTTTTATATGCCTCTGTACATAAATTATTCCAACCAGTAATATTTATTTGGATAGCACCTAGATGCAAATATTTATATCTTTTACTGTATTTTTGCCTAAGTTTTTTTATTCTTTGCAAAGGTAAAATATGTAGTTTAGTCATTTGTTTTTCTTCTCCAGAAGATGAAATATTTCCATTGAACCTTTCAAAAATATAGGTGTTTCGATATATGATCAGCTTGGAAACTTGCACAAGGTCTACTGGCCTGAATAATCATACATGAGGTGTATGATTAACTTTCACATGGTCTACATATGCACAGGAAGGGTATAATCACATATCTAAGTAGCACTTCCCACCCCGACTAGTATAATGGATCCAAACTATGACATGCTACAACACAGGGTCACAAGGCAAGGTCTAAATACTAGCACATGGTCTAACATGAAAAGCAACAACTCATCAGTGGAATCCATGATATACCAATCCGTGTACTATCGTATCAGGAATAAAGTACAACACTACTAGAACATGAATCATAGTAGTCATCAAGTAAAGGAAAGTTTCAGAAAATATACTCCTCTGTGGTCCTATGCTGTAAATACTAAACAATGTCTATATCAGAGCCTCGAAGACCTATATATGAATTTTTATGTCAAATAGGTAATTTGGAATCATAAATTAGCTTAATTAGTCTCGTTTTAGGTTCCTAGGTCAATTCTAGGTCGCTAGGGTAAAACTAGGTCATTACCTAATTTTGGGTTCCAAATTACCTAGTAGTTATAATACCAAGCCATAACTAGGTTTTCTAGGTCATACTAGTAGGTATATATATATATATATATATATATATATATATATATATATATATATATATATATCATAAAATCTTAGCTATTTATCTAATACCTTACTAATACTCATTACCTTACCCCGTATCCTAATATCTTACCTATATCCTAGACATTAATCCAAAGTAGTTATAATACCTTGGTATATTGGTATTCCAGATATCTTGGTACACCACAGGGTACCTACACTATCTTACCTTCATATTGGTACATAGGTACCATGGTAGCACACTACCCAAATATTATATAATACTACCTGCTCATGTACCTCTTGCACTCATACCCTTCACCCAAATATTGGTACAAACAACTTGCCTAGGATACTCAAATACACCCATGTATTTATTGACACGTCCCATATACCCATGACACCCATTTATAACACACTTACCCTCAAGTATCAATTACCCTCATAAACCCCACACTCACTTGGACACTCATAACTTACTCTCTATGACTAATACTCTCTCTACCCTTCACTTATCTCTCACACTCAAACTTGCACACTAGATAGGCATACTTTCACCTAACACCAACTCATCTACCAAGATGTTGCACAAGATTGCAACCCTCATCTAATGCTGGACAGTGCATACACAATACTGCATAACAAGCCACCTCCATACTATGCTGCATAGATTGCAGCAACTCGAGCTTTCCCCTCCAGTCTAATCAGCCTGCACACTAGTCTGCAGATCCAAATACAGTACAACCTTGTACTTTCTTCCCTCAATCATATGCACATTTGTTGCCTCCTGCAGGCTCTTTTTGATGCCATATGCAGGCTCTAATTGCACTGCTCATGTGATACTGATCAGTAGAATATCTGCTGCCTATGTTTTCTGCTCGAGGGGAGCACAACTACTGTTGTAGGTATCTGTAAGTGCTACTACAGGAAAGCTAAGTCACCTGCATGATGATGCTTACAACAGTAGCAACCCTTGCTGCTATCATTCCCTCCACATGCTGCTACTAAGCTAGCTCTGTTGCTGCTACTCTTACTGCCATGCAATAGCAGCACTAAGCTGCTAACACCCCCATTGCTTGCTGTAAGGCAGCAAGCACAACTACTTCCCAAATTGAGCATTACACACACCACCATCCTGCAGCAGTAGCTGCCTACCCGAGCACTCCCCTATCTTTTATTTTATTTAATGATTGCACACTCAGGTTTCCCCCCCCATGCACTCAAGTAAAATACACACACACACACACACATACTTCTGCACTAACACTCTAGTATCACTAATACACTAAAACATAAGCACTTAACACACACTCTCAAACATCACTAGAACGCTTACCAATACAACCCAATACACATTAACATACACAAATACACTAACACTAACCAACCATCAAACACCTAGTGCACATACTCATGATACACAAGTATCATAACCCAAATGCCATGATACGCATATGATACTCTCTCAACCACCATGGTACACCACCAAACCATCATGATACATACAACAAACTATATAGAACACAAATTATAGATAAAATATAATATTAAAATAGTTAGAATAAGCTATTCCAATACAAATAAAGGGAATTGACATAATGTGACACCAACACATAGAAATTACCAAATCTACCAACCCATATCATGGCATATCATGATAAAGACTCTACATATCCAATTATGGACATAAGAACACAACTAAAATCACAAATAGACACAAATATCCACAAAAGGACACTATACAAATACTTAACGGACACAAATTCGTAGTTCTACCAAATAGCCTAGAAATACCTATGTAACTACTAGAAATGGATACTCTACTACCTAAATCTCCACCTATGGGTTGGGTATCCCTATGGGTAGGTTCTTAGAGGCTCAAATTGGCATTCTAACATAGAAAAGTTTAGTTTAGGAAATACGGAGTATCGAACGGGAATTGATAGGAATAGGGATTTTTACCTATTATTAGTTGGAGATGTTGAAGTTAGAGTATTATTGTAAGTGTTGCTACTCTTGCTTCTAAAGCTGCTGATATTGCTGCATCATCATCTGGTGCTGTTGTATAGCCAATATTCCCCTAATAATTTCTAATAAATCTGGAGTATCAAGAGCCACTGGTGTCGCTTTTACTACTGGAGGTGTTGGAACTTCTGGTACCCTAGGTTCCACTTGCTCCACTACTAGTTCTACTCGAACCGCCCCTTGAGAAGGTTGTGCCCTCGCTGTGGTCCAACCGAACCTTGCTCTGCTGGCTATCCTGCCACTCCTGCTCCTCTAGTAATCGAGGTAGGGTAAGCCCCAGGGAAAATGACACAAGACACTAGACTCATCAAGAACATGATAAGAAAGAACAAGGAAGTAATGAGTTGGGCGATTCAAGCTGAGTTATCGAGAAAGATAAGTTAGGATTTTTAAGAAAGAACATGTTTGATTGAGACTCCTAAGATCATGACACCCCACAATCCTGAAAATAGGACTTGCATGGGCCACCACTAAAACCTTGTCATGCCCCAATACTGAAATACGGAGACGAACATGGCCAGCTATCCCATACAAGGTATAAAATGTTGTACGGAGGTCACAACTATAGAAAGACAAGGGGCATGCTATAATTAAGTCTCCTAGGGTCTCAGAACAACTATGTCTTAATAATTCAAGCAAGTAACAATAACATAGAATATATAAGATAAAGCAATATGGCATCCCAAATGCTCTATTAGAATATTCTGGAAGTCTAGCCATCAAAATGTTAGGCTAGCAGAGTATCAATAGTTACATAACCAAAATCAACTACAGTCTGAATATAATACAATCATGTAAAGGAACTGATGTCCAGACAAGCCGGCTAACAGGTGCCGGTGTCTAAATGCCTAAAAAGAGAAAAAAATGTACAATACGAGCAGTGATCAAGAAACCCTCTCGTGTCCCTCATCGGCCATCCATCTGGTGCACGCCATTATCGGAAAGATATACTGGATCCTCAGATGCTGGGTCTAAACTTGGCCATGCAAAACCAGTAGGATTAGATCCCAAATAGCAAGTACAATAATGAAGCATGAATGAAGAAACAAAAACCCAGATCAAGTTATAGTGCAAGAGCCAAGAATCATAGGCACGTGCCCCATCATCGAGATAACGTGACACTTCTTCACCAAACAAGGACATAAAATCCTATGTCATACGAGATAAGGTAAGTTCCATGATTATAGTCAAGCTAAGGTTTTGTGTCATAGTTCGGTCAATATTCCATTATAGTATAATAGCCCAACTCTACAAGAAAATATGGACATAAGTTGAACTACCACACCATGATAGTCTATGTCCCTAAGTTACTAGCAAAAAATACAATCACAAATAAGTCAAGTTATAAACGACCAAACAAAGTTACAACTTGTTATGTGGAGTCTGGAGCTATCCCAGAAATAATTCACAATAAGCATCCTCAGATCGTTCCATGTCGAGCAGGGCTAACCGAGCCAAGATTATACAGGAAGGCAAGTAGGATCGCACCAGTCCCCCATAGGGCTACCGTACTAATAGATCAGTAATAGTTCCAATCTTCCTATAGGGAAATAATGGATCGGTTTAATATAAGTCGAATATTGTACTCCACTACATATAGATGATATACAATATCCATGGTGGCCAGTCTTGCATGTCTTGAAATTTATCAAGGGCAGCCCATCATGTACGATCTCGGGACATCGTTCCCTCCCCATGTTCTAACAACTTTTAAGTTGCCTAATTATCACTATAGTTATATGGAATTCCAGGCCGTGGCCAGATGAACATTCCCCTTAATGATGTCGTACAGAGTACGGGCATGCTTGGTACGAATTCTCATAAATATTAGGAGTCAAGTCTGGATTCATCCAAGTTTGGATGCAATATTAATGTAAGCAATAACCTAGCTACGCTATGGTTCTGACCAATTATCATTTTTGTGTCAAAAATTTAGGAATATATAATATCATACACCGAGTAGGATCTCATGTCACATCTTAGTATATATGTTGGCCAATATCCCACACTTAGTGTACTATTAAGCTATTAAAACAGGCAAGCAGTAAAAGTGTATCAGTATGGATATAATAACCAAGTCAGGATACCAGGCCTAGCAGTTGGTCACATGAATCATATCTTGAGCAAGTTAGAAAATATAATCAGTCAGGAATCTTTCATTCCCATAAAATTATATAATTCAGGTCATCATAGGATTGGAGTACTAAGCCATTGTCACTAGAATCATGCTGGAAAGGAAATATAATCAATCTTCTCAAATATTAGTCATGCTCATGAATATATTATCAATTAAATCCTCAAGTTCTTGGATCCTAAATCACTTGTCATGGTCGGGCTAGCAAGAACTATTAATCAGGAATAGGCATAAAAGTACACCACAAGAACCTATATATGCAATAATCAAAAAATGGTCCCCTAGCATTAGCGTACTCTAGGCAAAGCACGCTAGCCTAAGAACTCTGGCATACAAAGTTGAGAAATACGCAAGCAAGAATCGACGTATAAATCAAAAGTACTCAGGTTGGCGGCATACTTTGACGAAGCACGCAGGCAAGTGAGTGGTGGCGTACTATAATGGAGTATGCAAACAGGTAAGCCAAGGCATACTACACGAGAGTATGCGAGCATGAAGAAATGTCTTACAAAAATCCGTAGAACAACCAACAAGCAAGCGGAGTACAAATCCAAACAATCAAAGAGTGGCGGACAAAGCCGAGCTCGCCAACAACAAGAAGACAAAACACGAGAACCAAGAGTGGCTCGACAGTCGAGGGCTCAAGAACCGATGCATGCCAAAGCCAAGGCTCGTCCATCGAGGCTATAATCAGGCAAGAGCACGCCGAAGGCGATAAAGGAGGTGGTATACTTTTGTCACGGACGGATCAACGAGTTCAACAAAAATACGCCGGCCTAAAACTCGCCAATAATACGCCAAGTCAAGACAGTAGCGTACTTTTGATGGGAAAGCAGGTTAAGGGTACTCCAATTGTACGCCAAGGCTAATACCTTCAAAAGTACTCCTAGGAAATCTTTTAAGAGTTCTTCTCCTCGGTGCACTTTTGTAAGGGATTAGGCAGTACTCACAGAGTACGCACAAGATGTAGGAAAATATGGGTCACACTGAAAGTGCACCAAAAACAACAAGACTCTCATGTGTACTCCCTTTTTACTATTCCTCTTTTCCAACCCGACCTACCATTGATGAGCTATGAGCATGTGCTCAGGACTTATGGCAATGCTCCAAATCACATAAAACCAAAATCAAGGAAATTCCCAGGCTCTACAGCATGAACCAAGGAGTTTTCAAAAATATATAGTTTTGGGAGATCAATCCCCTAGGAAAATACTCATGAAACCTATATAATAAAACTTAGATCTACACAATTCCATCTCCAAAACCAAAAATACCAAGAACTAACCCCGATCAGGAATATCACAAGCACACAAAGGACTAATTAAGACAATAAAACATAAACTAAGCTATAACAAGATCATGTTTTTAAATATTTATAAGGTATACTTGCCTAAAAAAAAGAACAAAAAAAGCAAGAAAAGTGAAACAATGAGGAGAGAGAAGAAGACAAGGGTATATATATAGGCTAGGGTTGGATTGTGAAGCGTTGGATCCCACCAACCGATCTAAGACACACATCTTAAACCCTAACCAAAGCAAGGATAGCAATGTATGCCATGGCTCAAAACTGACCGGGCACACGAGAATGCATACAAAATACTCCAAGCAAGGAAATGCACTAAAAGTGCGCCAAAACCAGGTGTAGTCAAGTACGCGAGAAAGGTGAGTAACATCTCTTCCCACCTTAGAAAAATTATGTCCTCAAAATTTTAGGCTCAAGGCAAGCTAGAGATATCAGGGCAATCATAATTAACTACAAGCAACTACATAGGCAATGAGTAATGCAACACATATATTAAATCATCATCACTCAAGCAAGGTGATCAATGATTACAAAATCTAAGAAGGCATACGAAGAAATATACCTTACGAGTCAAACATGATTGGATACCGAGATTGAATATCATCCTTGTGATCCCACGTTGACTCCCCCAAAGAGTGATGCCCCCAATCGACACGAACAAGACGGATAGTCCGGTTCTTGAGTACATTCTCTCTTTGGTCCAAAATGGACAAAGTCCGTTCCTCAAAATGGTCATGAATATGGCTCAGGTCTGGGATATACCAATGCAACTGAGATACGTGAAATACGTCATTCACCTAACGTAGTGAAGGCGAAAGGGTAAGGCAATAAGAAACAATCCCCAACCCGCTCGAGAATGTCAAACGACCCAACGGATTGCGGACTAAGCTTTTCGCGAACCCTGAATCTAATAACTTCACGGGTAGGCAAAATCCGCAAGAATACGTGGTCACGGACACGAAACTCTTGAGGCCTACGATGTTGATCTTCCCAATGGCAATGCCGAACCTGCGCAACTCGCAGCCGCTCTCTGATCTTCTTGACGACTTCCACAGTCTGAGTAATTATTTTTGGGTCCATCATTTTTTGCACAACAATGTCATCCCAAGATAACGGTGACCTACACATTCTTTCATACAATGCCTCAAAAGGTGCCATCTCGATACTGATCAGGTAACTGTTATTATACGAGAACTCTACCAGGTGCAGGTGATTCTTCCATGATCCACCAAAGCCTAGGGTACATGCTTGTAGCATATCTTCTAGAGTCTGGATGGTTCTCTTAGACTGCCCATCTATTTGGGGGTGGTATGCGGTACTAAACCTTAACTTAGTACCCAGCCTCTCGTGCAAGCTTCTCCAGAAATGAGAAGTAAACCTCATATCTTGACCTGACACTATGCTTACTAGTACACCATGTTGCCTCATAATTTATCGCATGTACATATCTGCCAACTATTTTGTGGACTGTCCCAATCTGAAGGGAAGGAAATATGCTACTTTCATAAGCCGATCTACTATCACCCAAACTATATCTTGACCAGTAGGGTATCTAGGTAAGCAAGTCATAAAATCTATAGTAATTCCATTTCTACTCCGATATAGGAAGAGGGTACAATAATCCTGCTGGTCTCTATTTTTTTGCCTTTACTTGCTGACATATCAGGCATCAGAATATGAAACGTGCTATTTCTCTCTTCATCCCATTCCACAAGAAGTTTTTCTTAATATCTTGATACATTTTTTGTGCCACCTGGATGAATAGAATATTATGAGCTATGTGCTTCGGTCATGATCTCTTGTCGTATATTCCCACTCGGTACATAAAGATGATTTCTAAATCTTAATATTCCGTCGCTGTGTGTCACGCCACAGTCCCAAAATACGTAGGACTAGGAATACGTAAGCATGCCAGCTGTATGTACATGACAACTCCAATATATGGATACCATAATACACACATACGCTATAATATGAATATCAAATCCACAAGTGGTAATATACTGTCAACACAAGTTACACGCAATCTATATCTCATCCACAGCACAAATAAAGAAATAAGAATATATAACTGAATCTCAAATATAAAGTCTCAAGTATGATAGTCGGGTGAAAACAAATCCACTGCAATTCGACTATACTAAAAACTACTAAATGAGAGAAGAGATCAAACTCTAATATAAGATAAATATCAATAAAAGAAATAGCAACTATAATATCCATCAGCTACGATGAATCAAAGGTACTCTGAAGGTAAGACCTCCTCAGTTTGGTATAAAGCGTCAGGTCCTGTCACGCCCCAGTCCCAAAGTACGCGGGACCAGGCCACGTGGCAATAGCCAGCTGTCACGTCTCCGAGGATATCCTAATATAATGGATCCTAACGAAGAGTGCTACGCTGTACTAAATACTAACATGTCCCATATAAATCACAACAAGTAAACTAATCTCATCCACAATATAAAAAGCAAAAATGTACTAATAATGAATGCTGGAAGATAAACGCCAGTCTCAAAATATCAAAGTACAACCAAGAATGTCTGCTGGGGACAAACCCACTACTATGACGAAATAAAGTAATAAGATGATAGATAAAAGAGTAATGACTAGGGCATCGGCTGACTAGATAATGATGCTCCCAATCCTAGGCAAAAGGCCTACCAAGTGATCACGTAAACTCTGACGGTAGCACCTCTAGCTCCTCAGCTGTAGCGTACCTCGTCTCCTGTCCTGGGCCGTACAATATAGGATAATATGCCTCGTCTAAATCTGGAAAGGTACCAGGTCCTCAGAGGGACGTAACAAGATACATAGAAACATGCTATATATATACTGAATAAAATAAATACCATAAAGGGTGTGCTAACCAATCTAAGTGAATGCAATATGAGGATACCCTTGAGGATATGGGAAGGTGTAAGCTAGACATATGCTGACGTAATTCACCAATCGTGATAACTGGCTAGTATATGACACATATGCCCCCTATAACACGGGCGCTGTAATATAATTACGTCCAACATTCGATAGAGTGTGGTATCTGTAAAAATACCAAGTAACGTCCAACACTCTAAAGCACGTGGTATCTGTAAAATATATACGTCCGTATCACTCCATCGAGTGCGGTATCTGTATAAAGGTGGTGGGTGTCCCATACGCCTACCAGTCATCCTCCCCGCCCAATGTAGATATGCAAGTCGAATACTCAACGTGCGTACCACGTATCTATATGCCAAGTCTCTACAAATGAAATAATCCTGAATTACGTACTAGCCATGACGCATGTCACACGCACCGATAGCTAGTCGAGTACGCGAACCTGCATCCCAATATACATTTATCACCGTGAAACGTGTAAGAGTGTCAGGTCCTGAAAGATAACATAGTATCCTCCCAACGGGGTGAGTCTGCTAATGCCTAGGTCAAGTACACTACACATCGACGCATCCGTCAATTTTATCCAAGTCAATCTCGGACGCGCACAGTTGTATAAAAGAAAAAGCAACCAGAATACAATACAACTTATGCATAATTTAAGTTAGGGAGTAAATATGGCAAGGTCTCTTACCTGGGTCCTCAAGCTGTGAATGCCAATAGCTTGCTCCTGCGGTATCTCATGTATGATCCAAAGACCCTAAACATATAATATAATTTAACAAATACTGTCATCAGACACCAAACAATACATAATTAACTATGACGTTGCTCTTAGGCACTATCGCAGGTTTACGGCTGATTCAATACAGCGTCATGTGTGCACATAGCTTAGGTGTACACGTGTTCTGTCCTCGGTTAACGTATGCCTTGAGACAATACTTACTATGTTATTGGTTTTATGAAACTACATTACGTCCTGTTGAATTACACGTCATTAATTCCCATGTTATGTGTATTAGGTCTATGTCTACGTTTTTAGGTGGAATACAAATTCCTTATACCATTCTTATGATTGGGAATTATTATCATCTCTTAATTACTGATTAACTCTAATTATCATACATACCCACATATAGGGTTCCACATAACTTGTTTGTGTCCACGTACGACACGTGACACAAACTCGATGATACGACAACATGATAGTATGACGATAGAATACAAGGAAGGAAGGGTTGGTAGACGAGTACCTGATCGACAGAACGAGGGGGGTCTGCCTGCTGGTTGGCCGTCCTACGGCGAGTGGAGCTCCGACGTCGACGGCGGTGAGCAGCAGCGGCAGCGGCAGTAACAACAACTATAGTAGCCGCAGCAGCAGCGGTGGCGGTTGCTGGGTTGAGGCGGCGCGGGGGTGGCTGTCAGGTCGCAGGGAATGTGGCGCTCCACTTGGAAGTAGTGGTCGGAGTGCTGGAGAGGGTGGCCGGGGGCCGAGGCAGTTGGGTTTTGATGGGAGGTCGGGTTTTTGATGGGAGGTCAATGGTAGTGGTTTGTAGGCGGCATGAGGGAAGGGTCCGGGGGTCAGGTAAGTTGCAGGCGGCGGTCGGGTAGTGGGAGTGGCGACTTGAGGTAGTGGTGGGGTATTTGTGAAGTCGGAGGAGGAGAGGGCTCGGGTTTGATTAGTCGGCTAGGGTATGAGTAGGTGCTGATGATGGGTGATCTAGGGTTTCCATGGAAGAAAATGTGTATTTAAATATGGGGATTTATAGGTTGCCCACGGGACTTGGGCCTATCCGGCCTTGTCGAGGTAGGGATGGTCCACATGGAAGAGTGCATGTGGGCTTGGTTCGGTTTGTTTGAGGTAAAATTGGCCTTAAATTAATTTAACTAAAATAATGCGCGCGACACTCCTTAAAGAATTGAAGACACAAGGAACTAGATTCGAGTGGAACACCAGAGTCATGGGCGTAGCAGGCTTGGTGTAGTCTAATACCCTAATTTGGGTTATACGAAATTGGGTTGTGGTTGAGCCTCAAATTCACGTAGGAATGGACAATTAAGGAAAAATGGATTTATTGAAATAATACCTAGACGTTTGTAACAAATATTGCGTAGCTCAAATGAAGCACAATATTGAGTATCTAAAAGTTACACAAGGGTCAGAGGAGTAGTCTAGCATGTCTAGGAGATGAGTATTTAATTAGTTCGAGGGTAACTCTGAGCAGTCGCGCATTAAATCTAATTATATCCAATTTATCCTAGTCTCTCGATTTAGTTTAAAATAATCCTAAATTGGTTGCACTACTAGAATAAGCGGGATTAGCGACATTTTTTAGTGACTCCATGTAAAAACATTACTAATTTAGCGACTCCATGTGAAAACATCGCTAGACGTCGCTAATTGGCGACATTTAGCGACACTTAGCGACTTTTATTCAGTTTTTAAAAGATTTGTCGCTATAAGTTCAATTTAGGTCGCTAAACGTCGCTAATATGTTTTATTTAGCGACGTTTTACGACATTTTTTAGTGACTTATATATTTTGGACATTTAGCGATGTCATTAGTGACTTTTAAGACGTCGCTAAATTAGCGACGTCGTTATTGGCGTTGCTAATACGTCGCTAAATTCTAAATTAGTGACGTCATTATTGGCGTCGCTAAAACGTCGCTAAATTTTTTACTTAGGGCTGATTCCCCCCATTTCCTTCGATCTCTCCCTCTCCCTCTCCCAAATTTGGCAAGAAAGCTCCGGCTCCTCCTTCCTCCCTCTGGCGATCCTCCTCCCTCCGGCGACCCCCCTCGGCCACGTCCTCCCCCTCCAGCTTCCCTCCTCCCTCCGGCGCCCCCTCCTCCCTCCCGGCGACCCCCCTCCAGCCGCGTCCTCCCCCCTCCTCCTCCTCCTCCTCCTCCTCCAAGTAAACCCAAACTCTCTCTCTCTCTCTCTCTCTCTCACAGGACACACATGTAACACTCACACAGACACGACACACACACAGACACTGACATAGACATGACATACACATACACACACACACTGACACAGACACTGATCAGGACCTAGGGTTAGGGTTAGGTTTTTTGACCTGGGTCCTTGTGTTAACAGTGCGGAGATGGTGTATGCTGGATCTTGTGAGAAGTATGCAAGAGTGAACACTGCTCTATGACAGTGTGTCCTTGTGTTAACAGTGCGTATATGTGTTCTTGAGTAAGGTGTGTAGTGTTGTGATTAAATTGTAGATGTGAACTGTATTAGATGAGTGTCATAGTGTATCATAGACACCCGTGTGTCTGCAACAAAGGGGATTCCAGTACAGTGTGTATCAGAGATTGGGTAGTTCACTGTGTGTGTGCATAACTTAAACACGGTAATACACAGTTTCCTATGTGCATATTGGTATTCTAGTATGGTGTGTGGTCTGGATTTGTGCAATTGCTCAGAGCAGTAAGTGTAGTAGTGCCCTGTAGTATGTGCAAGACTGAAACTGCAGCAGTGACATTTGAAACTGTGCAACCTGGCACATTGCTTCTGTGTTGAGGAAAAATATTCCCTGAATGTGTGTATGTCTCTAAAGAGCCTGTGTAGTACAAGAATCCCATGTGTGCATCAGTGCAGTAGAAGTCTGCAGCAGTGTCAAGGATTAACCACTGAACATGGGTATCAATATATGTGTGCACCTGCTATTTGAGTATAGAATTATAGGAATTGAAGTATTATGGGTTTGAACTTAAGAAATGTGTTCAATATTAGCATATGAGAGGGTGTGTAATCTATGCATTGATATGTACCTGTCTAGTGTATGTAGGTAGTGATGTGTATCATATGATGGTGTCAAGAGTGCCTGTGTTAGTGTGCAAACCTTGGGGGCTCTGTGTTGCAAACTGGTAGTGAGATGAGTGTGTTGTGTTCTGATTTTGAGTACAGAAAACAGTGTAGCAATCAGTGGGCAACCGGTCAATACCCGACCCTTCTCTTATTGGAGAAGCTTGGATAATCGTGCTATAGATTTGGCAAGAAAGCAAGCAGTGGATATATTTACTCTGAGGAAAGAAAGCAGAAACTTGAATCACATCAAAAAGTATTGCTTATCAAATTCGTTTTGACCTAAAAATTCATTATTTTTTTTAATTTAATCCTACCATCTTATAATAAGCTTTAACAATCCCAAACCAAGCCTAACAAAAAAGAAACCACAGCTTCTGTCCTGGCCTAGGCTGAGATTTGGGTTTGTTATAGTTACCAGGATCTAGCATGCTGCTGTCCTACAAAATATTGTACCTACACTGGTGTGCACACACTCTCCACAGGATCTAACATGCTTCTTCTATGTGACTTCAAATATAGATTACCTAGCCAATTAATTGTCAGCTTCTTCTTTAGAGAATCATACTGTATGTAATGATTTATATGATACATACTATCATTTTTGCAGAAGTATCTAGAAATGGATATAAATTACTATCTGCATCATCATTCGTGGATGTAAAACCGTCATCCTGATGACATATGCGGTACGATCTGACACAGGCGGACGATCCGACGCTCATCGCATGATTCGATATGCTTGACCGCAGCATCATGGAGCTCCGAGATTTGACAAATGATATTAGAGCCTAGACAGACTGCAACATCATGGAGCTGCAGGCATCACAGCTATCGATGGGCGAGAGGCTGACGATGATGCAGGATTCAATAGTTCATAGCAGTACGAGGCTGCTATCTACCATGGATTCTTACAACCAGCGACTCGCAGACTTGGAGCGGGGATGGCCTTCTGGTGCGCCTACATCGACACAGAGTCCACCAACGTCACTGCTTTCTCCATCGACATCGGTTTCGATTCCATGGGAGTAGTATGAGCTATTCTTATCCTTCATGCGTGCCGGTGGTCAGCCTCCTGCAGATCCGTAGTAGTATAGCTAGTTGCTGGATATTTGTATTTTTTTTATTATTTAGGATGAGATTGTATGGATATATATTTGCCGTATTCTTTACGATAAGATTTGCTAGATGCTTTCTTTTCTTCAAATTTTATTATATTATTCATATTAAATATATTATTTTATCGGTGTTGAGTGTTCAACCCAAGGGGGTTGGCAAATCCAATAATTCAACCGAGGGTTGCTCCGGGTCTATTTGTACTGATTGTGATTTAATAAACTGCAGGAATAATAGTTTGGACACAATTCAGAATTCTTTTTTTATTTTTTTTGTAAAATTAGCTATATTTTTAGCGATATTTAGCGACGTGTATACACGTCGCTAAATACGTCGCTAATTAACGACGTTAATACACATCGCTAATGATGTCGCTAAAACGTCTTTGTACCTCGCAAATTGCTGACATGGCAGTATTGCCAGGTCATTAAAGGCATCGCTGTAACGTCGCTATATAAGTCGCTAATTAACGACGTTTAGCGACGTTAATTAACGTCGCTAATTAGTGACACTGCGTCGCTAAACGTCGCTAATTTAGAGACACATTTAAGTCGCTAAAAAACGTCGACATAGCGACGTTTAGCGATGTTTTTTCTTTTAGCGACTTGCTTTGTTTCAACTTTTTTAAAACTTCGCTAATTACGTCGCTAAATGTGATTAGCGACATTTTTTGGTCATTTAGCGACGTTTTTAAACGTCGCTAATTTGACTTTTTTTGGTAGTGTCGAGGGGGTTTACAATCTACCCTCCTTAGAGCATTTCGTCCTCAAAATTTAAATATACGCATGGTAAGAACTACTGACTGAAATTAAAAAGGTACTACATACCTAGGCCTTCGAAGAGATGGGGATAGCGCTGTCGAATATCCTTCTCCCGCTCCTAGGTCGACTCGCCTGGTGCATGATGCCTCCATGAGACACGAACTAGAGGGATAGTCTGACCTCGTAGTACCTTCTCACTCATGTCCAGAATCTCAACAGGCTCCTCTTGGTATGATAAGCTCGGGCCGACCGTGATCTCTGAATGGTCAAGCACATGACTCGGGTCTGGTATGTACCTTCTCAGCTGAGATACATGGAAATTGTTATGGACTCCTTCCAAAGTTTATGGCAAGGCTAATCTGTAAGCAACCTCTCCGATGCGTTCTAACACATCAAATTGTCCGATGTACCTCAGACTCAGCTTTTCTCTGCCTCCGAATCTGATAGTCCCTCGAGTAGGCGAGATCTTTAAAAATACGTGATCTCCAACCTGGAACTCTAAGGGTCGTCGATATGCATTCGTCCAATGCTTCTGTCTGTCTTGTGCTGCTTATAGGTGTCCTTGGATCTTCTTCACCTTCTCCACTGTACGAACAACCAATTCTGGCCCGAGAATCTGTCGCTCGCCTATATCGCTCCAGCATACTGGGGAATGACACTTCCTTCCATACAACGCTTCATAGGAAGCCATCTGGATGCTCGCTTGATAGCTGTTGTTGTAGGAAAATTCGACCAAATGCAAATGGTCCTTCCATGATCCTTCGAAATCAAGCATGCATGCCCTTTACATGTCCTCCAATGTCTGAATGGTGTGCTCCGACTGTCCATCTGTCTGTGGGTGATACGTTGTGCTAAACTTCAGGCGGGTACCGAGACTCTCTTGCATACTTCGCCAAAAGTAAGATGTAAATCTCGTATCCCTGTCAGACACTATACTAACTGGCACTCCATGTAGTCGCACAATATCCTTCATGTACATATTGGCTAAGACCTTTGTGGATTACCCAACTCTGAAGGGTAAAAAGTGTGCAGACTTGGTGAGTCTATCTACGATTACCCATACTACATTTTGACCACTAGGACTTCTTGAAAAACCCGTAACAAAGTCCAGAGTGATATGCTCCCATTTTTACTCTGGTATCGGAAGCGGTTGAAGTAATCCTGTAGATCTCTGATGCTCATCCTTGACTTGCTGACACACCAGGCACTTTGCCATAAAACGAGCTATCTCTCTCTTTATTCCGTGCCACCAGCAGTACTGCCTTAAGTCTTTGTACATCTTTGTGCCTCCTGGATGAATAGAGTAGGTTGAACAGTGTGTTTCTGTCATCAACTCCTGCCAAAGTTCTCTATTTGGAACATAGAGACGATCTTCACATCTCAAAGTTTTGTCTTCATGTATACGCAGTCCTATCTGCATTCCCGTCTCTGTCCTCTGTCTAAGCCTTTAGAATCTGGCGTCTGTCGGCAAAGCAGCCTTGATCCTCTCCACTAATGTCGATTGCAACTGAAAACTCGACAACTGTCCGTCTATTCCGGGCATAATGACCTCTATACTCATTTGCTCTAGATCTCTCAACTGATGTTGTTGGGTAGTCAAGAAGAATGCCATGGGTCTTCTGCTCAATGCGTCAGCTACTACGTTGGCCTTTCCCGGATTGTACTGTAGCTCAATCTCGAAGTCTGTCATCACCTCGAGCCAACGTCTCTGTCTCTGGTTCAGATCCTTCTGAGTGTAGACGTACTTTAGGCTTTTGTGATAAGTGAATATCTCTACTCTTTCTCCATATAGGTAGTGTCTCCAAAGCTTCAAAGCAAAGATCACTGCGGCAAGCTCCAAGTCATGGGTGGGATAGTTCTTCTCATGGGTCCTCAACTGTCTAGAGGCATAGGCTACAACCTTCCCATGCTACATCAAGACACATCCTAATCCTTTTCCGGATGTATCACTGTAGATCACAAATCCTCCAGTTCCAGAAGGTATGGTCAAGATGGGTGTTGTAGTCAGACGCTTCTTTAGCTCATCGAATGCCTTCTGACACTCCTCTGTCTAGGTGAACTCCTGTTCCTTACGGGTCAAGCAGGTCATCGGCTCTGCAATCTTCGCGAAGTTCTCCATAAACCTTCGGTAATATCCGACAAGTCCTAGGTAACTCCTCACTTCTGAGACATTAGTAGAGGTTGGCCATGTCGCTACTGAGGAAATCTTTGCCGGATCTACTGAAATGCCATCTCCTGAGATAACGTATCCAAGAAAAGTGACACGATCTAAAAGAAACTCACACTTGCTCAGTTTGGCATAAAGCCTCTCTCTCTCCTCAGCCTCTCTAACACTAGTCTCAAGTGCTTCTCGTGCTCCTCGTGGCTCTTCGAATACACCAAAATGTCATCGATGAAGACTACCACGAACTGGTCTAAGTATTGGTGGAAGACTCTATTCATCAAGTTCATAAATACAACAGGTGCATTCGTCAGTCCAAAAGGCATTACTAAGAACTCGTAGTGACCATAATGAGTTCTGAATGCTGTCTTTTGAATGTCTTCTCTTCGCACCTTTACTTGGTGATAACCCGATCTCAAGTCGATCTTTGTGAACACCACTGCTCCTGTCAACTGGTCGAACAAATCATCAATCCGTGGCAGGGGTTACTTGTTCTTGATGGTCAAAGCATTAATGGCTCTGTAATCAATGCACATGCGTACTATTCCATCTTTCTTAGGTACAAACAACACTGGTGCTCCCCATGGTGATGCACTAGGACGGATAAATCCCTTGCTCTGCAACTCCTCTAATTATAGCTTCAGTTCATCTGGTTCCTTCTTCGCCAATCGGTATACATTAGAAGATACCGGTGCTGCTCCGGGTACTAGCTCAATAGTGAACTCCACGTCTCTATCTGGCGGTAAGCTGGGCAATTCTTCAGGAAAAACATCCTCAAATTCTGCAACTATTGGTGGGGGTACCATCTCCATAGCCATATAGGCTTCGGCTATCTGTCCTACTCCTTGTTTGACGGTCCCTCGTATGTACTTGAACTCCGGTTGATCTGGCGGTCTAAAAGTGACGCTACCCTTCCGACAATTCAGTACGGCATTATATTGGCTTAACCAGTTCATGCCTAGCACAACATCAAAGTATGGCATTGGTAATACCAAGAACCGTGCTCTCATCTCTTTACCATATACGACTACCGAACACGTTCTGATAGTGCTGGTAACTGGCACGATACCTCCTCCGGTAAGAATCTTCCAACTCTTAGGTAAGGGGGAAGTAGCTACTCTATGTATTGCTACGAATCTACTAGATATAAACGATAATGTAGCTCCAGAATCAAACAATATAGTTGCAGGTAGTGATGCAACTAAAATGGTACCTGTAATAGCTTCCCCTTTTGTTTCCTCCTCAGTAGCTGCTAGTGCAAAGGCCTGTCCGTGCCTCTGTCCTCCGGCCTGCTGTCGAGCTCGATCAAATTGTGCCTCCTGTGGGGCCAAGGGTGGTCTCCTCTGGAATCCTCTAGGTGCTGGTGGATGTTGGCCTCCTAGCAGGGGTAGTATCCTCGGGACTGGTGCTGCTGGCCTCAGTCATGTCTGTGGTGCTACGTCTCTGCGCTGTGGACAATCTCTGACAAGATGCTGCCTCGATCTGCATATCATGCATAATCCCAGCTTTACTCGACAATCTCTAATGACGTTTCCCTTCTTGCCACAATGGTGACAAGTCGGAAGCTCCTTCTGCTAGTATGGTGCTATCCTCTGTTGCATCTGTACTCTGGAACGACGGATCGGTCCTCTTGCTCCGGGCTGAGCTCTGGCTGGTATGGTCGTGCTGGAATATCTTGCTCCTCTGCCGATGGCCTTTTGGATCCTCGCCTCTGCAAAAACCTTCTCGTAAGAGATCCTTGCCTGTGTGGTGGTATACTTCTGCAGCTCAAAAGTAAGGCCGTGATAAAATCTCTGGGCCTTCTCTAGGTCATTGGATATCAGGACGACACCAAATATGCTGAGATGGCTAAACTCCGCATTATATGCGTCTACAGTCATGTTCCCTCGTTCTAGATGTAGAAACTGGGAGTACAGGGCATTTCTGACTATAGCCGGGAAATACTTCACTTTGAAGTGCTCTAAGAACTGTTCCCAAGTTTGGTTCTTGCCTACACTGCGCTCAATGGAATCCCACCAGTGATGGGCGTTGACTTTTAATTGGGCCCTTACTGCGATCATCCAAAGGTCTAGGTACAGTTGCGAAGCCTCCAGTAGCATCTCTGTGTTGGCGACCCAATCAAAGATCTGCTCTACGATCTCATTGCCCGAAAAAGTATCTGGTCCCATCTGTCGGAACCATCGGACAGTGCCACATGTCTGAGCTGGTGGAGGTGCTGGTACTGGTGCTGTGACAGGTGTCCTCTCTAGTAATGTCATCAAACTCTGTCTCAATGTCTCGGTCTGATGCCACTGTGCCTGCATCATAGCCTGAAAGAACTGGAGCATCTGTGGCTATCCCTTTGCTTGTGGCATCTGAGGTGGATAAGGTGGAGGTGGTGGTAATAGAACCTCTGGCTGTGTAGTAGGTGTCTCCTCTGATGTCGGCCTCTCTGTCTGTGGCATTGGTGTAGCTCCCGAAGTCTGGCCCTCAAAATGCTGCGTGGGGATCGTCTGGGAAGTCTGTCCCTCGGGCTGCTGTGTAGGATCGCCCTGAGAAGTCTCGTGCCAATGTATCAGCGGGACCTGTAGCGGTGGTTGCCCTCCAGGTAGTCCCTGGGGTACCTCCTCTCTTTGGGTGGTATCGTCTGGCACCGTGGCACTGGGTGCTCCTCGTTTACTGCGCAAGTTCATCTTGCTGCAAGAGTTAGGACTTCATCAAAAAGAAGAGTACGAAATCAAGCAAACAGGATGCAGATATTTAGAAGTATTACGAAGGGAATTTAAGACGCAATCAAAGTGGATAAGACCTAGTAATTCCTATCATATTGCAGGCTCGCTGGGAATGTTACCATACCACAAGCGAAAACTCGACCTGCATGGGCCACCACTAAAACTATGTCACCCCTAGTCCCAAAGTACGCGGGACCAGGCCACGTGGCAATAGCCAGCTGTCACGTCTCTAAGGATATCCCAATTTAATGGATCCTAACAAAATGCTACGATGTCGTAAATACTAAAATGTCCCATATAAATCACAACAAGTAATATAATCTCATCCATAATATAAACAGCAAAAATATACTAATAATGAATGCTGAAAGATAAACGCCAGTCTCAAAATATCAAAGTACAACCAAGAATGTCTGGTAGGGACAAACCAACTACTATGACAAAATAAAGTACTGAGATGATAGATAAAAGAGTAATGACTAGGGCATCTGCTGACTAGATAATGATGCTCCCAATCCTAGGCAAAAGGCCTACCAAGTGATCACGGAAACTCCGATGGTAGCACCTCTAGCTCCTCAGTTGTAGCGTACCTCGTCTCCTTTCCTGGGCCGTACACTGTGGGATAATATGCCTCCTCCAAATCTGGAAAGGTACCAGGTCCTCAGAGGGATATATATACTGAATAAAATAAATACCATAAGGGGAAGTGTAAATTAGACATATGCTGACGTAATTCACCAATCGTGACAACTGGCTAGTATATGACACATATGCCCCCTATAACACGGGCGCTGTAATATAATAACATCCAACGTTCGATAGAGTGTGGTATCTGTAAAAACACCAAGTAACGTCCAACACTCTAAAGCACGTGGTATCTGTAAAATATATACGTCTATATCACTCCGTCAAGTGCGGTATCTGTATAAAGGTGGTGGGTGTCCCATACGCCTACCAGTCATCCTCTCCGCCCAATATAGATATGCAAGTCGAATACTCGACGTGCGTACCATATATCTATATGCCAACTCTCTACAAATAAAATAATCCTGAATTACGTACTAGCCGTGACGCATGTCACACGCACCGATAGCTAGTCGAGTACGCGAACCCGTATCCTAATATGTATTTATCACCGTAAAACATATAAGAGTGTCAGGTCCTGGAAGATAACAGAGTATCCTTCCAACAGGGTGAGTCTGCTAATGCCTAGGTCAAGTACACTACACATCAACGCATCCGTCGATTTCACCCAAGTCAATCTCGGATGCGCACAGTTGTATAAAAGAAAAGCAACCAGAATATAATACAATATATGCATAATTTAAATTAGACAGTAAATATGGCAAGGTATCTTGCCTGGGTCCTCAAGCTGTGAATGCCAATAGCCTGCTCCTTTGGTATCTCCTGGCTGATCTAATGACCCTAAACAAACAATATAATATAACAAATACAGTCATCAGACCCCAAACAATACGTAATTAACTATGACATTGCTCTTAGGCACTGTCGCAGGTTCACGGCTGATCGAATACAGTGTTATGTGTGCACGTAGCTAGGGTGTACACATTTTCTGTCCTCGGTTAATGTGTGCCTTGAGACAATACTTACTACATTATTGGTTTTATAAAACTACATTACGACCTGTTGAATTATACGTCATTAATTCCCATGTTAAGTGTATTAGGTCTATGTCTACGTTTTAGGTGGAATACAAATTCCTTATACCATTCTTATGAATAGGAATAATTATCATCTGTTAATTATTGATTAACTCTAATTATTATACATACCTACATATAGGGTTCCACATAACTTGTTTGTGTCCATGTACGACACGCGACACAAACTCGATGATACGATGACACGATAGTATAACAATAGGATACAAGGAAGGAAGGGTTGGTGGACGAGTACTTGATCGACAGAACGAGGGGGGGTCTGCCTGCTGGTTGGCCGTCCTCCGGCGAGTGGAGCTCCGGCATCGACGACGGTGAGCAACAGCGGCAGTAACAGCAACTACAGTAGCCGCAGCAGCAGCAACAACGGTGGCGGTTGCTAGGCTGACAGCGGTGGCGGTTGCTGTCAGGTCGCTGGGAAGGTGGCGCTACGCCTGGCAGTGGTGGTCGGGGTGCTGGAGAGGGTGGCCGAGGGCCGGGGCAGTCGGGTTTTGATGGAAGGTCGGGTTTTTGATGCGAGGTCGATGGTGGTAGTTTGCAGGCGGCCTGAGGGGAGGGTCCTGGGGTCAGGTGAGGTACAGGCGGCGGTCGGGCAGTGGGAGTGGCGACTTGAGGTGGTGGTGGGGTGTTTGTGAAGTCGGAGGAGGAGAGGGCTCGGGTTTGATTAGTCGGCTAGGGTATGAGTAGGTGATGGTAATGGGTGATTTAGGGTTTCCATGGAAGAAAATGTGTATTTATATATAAGGATTTATGGATTGCCCTAGGGACTTGGGCCTGTCCAGCCTTGTTGGGGTGGGGCTGGTCTACGTGGAAGAGTGCATGTGGGCTTAGTTCAGTTTGTTTGAGGTAAAATTGGCCTTAAATTAATTTTACTAAAATAATGTGCGCGACGCTCCTTAATGAATTGAAGACACAGGGAACTAGATTCGAGTGGAATACAAGAGTCATGGGCGTAGCAGGCTTGGTGTAGGCTAATACCCTAATTTGGGTTATAGGGAATTGGGTTGTGGTTGAGCCTCAAATTCACGTAGGAATGAACAATTAAGGAAAAATGGATTTATTGAAATAATACCTAGACGTTTGTAATGAATATTGCGTAGCTCAAATGAAGCACAATATTGAGTATCTAAAAGTTACACAAGGATCAGAGGGGTAGTCTGGCATGTCTAGGAGATGAGTATTTAATTAGTTCAAGGGTACCTACTAGTATAGCGCTCCAAACATCGAAGCAACGGTATGGTGTATTAAGTCAAATAATTGTTGCACATTAAATCTTATTGTATCCAATTTAATCCTAGTCTCTCAATTTAATTTAAAATAATCCTAAATTGGTCGAGGGGGTTTACAGGTCCAGGTTCGTACTCCTGTAGATACTACTACAAGTCTATACCTGGAAAGGGACCAGGTCCTCAGAGGGACATAACAAGATACATAGAAGCATGCCAATAAAGTACTAAAAAATAAACATTAAATGGGTCGCCTAACCATCTATGTGAATGCAGTTTGAGAATAACTTTCCAACATGTGGGCTATCTGGCTAAAATGGGATTGGCATAATTCTCTCGGAGATTCAGGAGCCTAAAAAGCATGTCGTCTTTTGAATGCCAGAGGCCGCCGGATAATAATATATATATAGTGGTCATCATGACCGCGCATCTCCGGCGGAGCGTACGGGTTACACAAGAAAAGTATAAAGGAGCCCGAACGTCTTACTTATTGTTCTCCCTACCCCATGCTCTAAGCATGTCCCATCTATGATACGATAAAACCTCTAAATAACTGCCAAGTCTTCTAGCATTCAATTTCTATCAGCAGTTATCCCTATCCATCGTACGTCCTCTACGTACCAGTGGCCAGCCGAGTACGCAAGTCTATGTCCTACATGAGACTCACACTCATGTAACAATAGTGTCATGGCCAATGAAATATAAGAATGCCTCATGATAATAGGGTGGTCTCATAAACTAGGTCAATATGCATATATATATAATAAAAATAGAATACGACACTACTGTCGTTGCACCCAAGTTATTCTTAGACGCACAGTTTATATAGAAGTTAAAATATATGACTAAATAGACAGAAATAAAATGCATGCATTATATAGAATATAAATTATAGTATAATGGCAAGGTATACTTGCCTGGCAATCAATCTGTATAGTGTAAGCGTTCGGACGTCAAGTACACAAGATCAGAAACTAAGGTCTCCGAATAAATGTCTCCGAATACTGAAATAAATATCACCAACGTTCCCGAAATCAGCGAGATAGCTAAAAAATACTACCCTTTCGTCTAATTTTGACACAGGGGCAAAACGATAATTTTGGGTCAAAACGGGGTCCACATGTAGCCCACTTTGCACCAAAATATGTGTCAGAGGTAAAGGTCTCTAAATGGGACAAATTATAGGTCAAACAAATTCTAAACATCAATACGAACTCAACGGTATATCCAATTTTGGATTTCGGTGAGCCGAACACAAATTCGCAAAAAGTAAACCGTGGGGCCCGCAAATATGCGGCTTGGTCAATTGTCTCAGAATCGCGTAAAACTTGGGTAACAGGACCAGCGTGATACCACGAATCCCATAGCACAAGCTTTGTCGCATTCTGACGAGCGTACACTAAATGATGCGGTATTTTGCAAAAGTCGCGATATAGGGACTTTTCACGGATTTGGGTTGATTTCGACGCACACACACGTCCATATCAGTTTCCATGAAAGCCCACACGGCAGGATATACCATACGCGCCTTTTGGTGCAATTGGTACATAACGGGGTGATCCAGTTTGGTGGGGCATGCTTCATATCATAATTTCTATATTTTGGAAAATAAGTTTTTTATGATTTTTAACCCAGTTTATTTCTGAATTTAAAACAAAATAAAATAATATAATTAATAGGAAATGATCTCGATTATATGGACTTCACATAGAAAAAGTAAATCTATATTTGGATGTCTGTGGAGGAAGATATCAGTCCTTAAACATGGGTGGTCGTAACAGTTTTCTGTAGTAAAAAAATATAGTTTTTCTCCAACTTGGCCCCGATTTCTACCAAGTGTTAAGCGCTGCTCCATGGAAACTAATTTACAGAGTTGGAAAGGGGATAGGTTGTGAACATATCGGTTAAGACGAATTCGAATTTGATCGAACGACGAGGCAGAAAATAGCGTGTGAAGCAGGGCACGTCGCTGCCAATTCCTGTCGCGGTGCTCGCGTGGGTGACCCCGACGCGGCGTCGGCAGTGCTGGTTCCGGCGGCTACGGGGTTGCTCCGATGGTCGGGGCGACGCTAGGTCGTGGGGGTGCGTAGGTTTAGGGTTAGGGTTTGTTCTGTATGTAAATATATATATATATGGAGAGAGGATGAGTGAAAGGGAGCCGCGGGTTCTGGCCGCTGGGTTGGGTAGTTTAGGTGGGTCTGGGGTTATCGGATTAGGGGGATATTGGGTTTAGTTTATTTATTATTATTATTATTATTTTTTTTCTTTTCTTTTCTTTTCTTTTATTTATACAATTACTTATATATATATATATATATATTTATGGTAATAAAATTTCCAAAATAATATATTAGTACGTAAAAATAATCTTTCATACTTCTACAAAGATTTCCTACATAAAATAAAATATAATAACAATAGTTTTGTTCCATAAAAAAATTCTTGATGAGTATTTACCTAGTAATTAATTCAATGAATTCTATTTTCTGATTAACTACGAAATAATGCAATTAAATTCAATGAATAATTAAATAATTAATATTTAAAATTAGGAGGTTTTACATTCTACCCAACTTATAAAAAATTCATCCTCAAAATTAAAACTAAGCCGCGATAGAAAAAAATAAAGGATGGTGCAAGGTAGAATTGAATAAAGTAAATTCATACCTTGATCTATGAACAGATACGAAAAATGTTTGCGCATGTCGTCATCGCGCTCCCAAGTGGATTCTTCTGGCGCGCCATACTTCCATGCCACGCGGACCAAGGGAATAGACTGATTCCTCAATACTTTCTCTCGACGATCAATGATCCCCACGGGTTGCTCTTAGTATGACAAGCTCGGCCCAATGGTGATCTCGGAGTGGTCGAGAACATGACTGTTGTCTGCCACATATCGCCTAAGTTGCGACATGTGAAATATATCATGCACTCTCTCAAGTGAAGGTGGTAGTGCCAGTCGATAAGCCACTTCTCCCACGCTCTCTAGCACGTCAAATAGTCCAATATACCTTGGGCTCAACTTGCCATGCCCTCTGGACCGAATAGTGCCTATAGTAGGTGATATCCTCAAGAAGACATGATCGCCTTCTTTAAACTCCAAGGGACGAAGATGAAGGTCTGCCCACTGCTTCTGTTTGTCTTGCGCTTCTCGCAAGTGCCCTTGTATCTTCTTCACTGTCTCAACGATATTGACTACCAACTATGGTCCCAGAATCTGACGTTCTCCTACATCACTCCAACACACGGGAGACCTATATTTTCTTCCATACAATGCTTCAAACAGAGCCATCTGGATGCTCGCTTGATAGCTATTGTTGTAAGAAAACTCCACAAGATGTAGGTGGTCCTCCCATGATCCTCCAAAGTCTAACATACATACCCTCAACATATCCTCCATTGTCTGAATAGTATGTTCGGATTATCCATCTGTCTACGGGTGATAAGATGTACTGAACTTCAGATGTGTCCCAAGACTCTCTTGCATGCTTCTCCAAAAGTGAGATATAAAATGTGAATTCCTGTCTAACACGATGTTGATCGGAATACCGTGCAACCTCACGATTTGCCTCATGTATAAGTCAGCTAAAGCTTCTATAGACTGGCCAACTCTAAAAGGAAAGAAATGGGCGGACTTGGTTAGTCGATCCACTATTACCCATACTGCCAAAGCTTCTCTCCCACTTGGACTCTTGGGAAAAACCGTGACAAAGTCCATAGTGATGTGCTCCCACTGCCACTCAGGAATCGAAAGTGGTTGCAGTAACCATGATGTTCTCTGATGCTCCGCCTTCACTTGCTGACATACTAGACATTTGGCTATAAAGCGGGCTATCTCCCTTTTCATGCCATACCACCAAAAATGCTGTCGTAAGTCACGGTACATCTTGGTGCCTCCAGGATGAATAGAATATATCGAACTATGAGCCTTCGCCATCATCTTCTGTCGTATCTCTCCATTGGGAACATATAGACGATCACCATATCGTAATATTCCGTCATCATGAATGCACAATCTCGTCTGCTCTCCGGCCTCTATCCTTTCTTTCAATCTCCTGAATCTGGCATCTGTAGGCAAAACTGCCTTGATCCTCTCTACTAGTGATGACTGTACTTGCAAGTTGGCTAATATTCCATCTGTTCCAAGTAATATTACTTTTATGCCAAGTTATTGCAAGTCCTCCAATAATTCTCTGTGTTGTCAAGAAGTAAGCTGCTGGTTTTTGGCTTAACGCGTCTGCTACTACGTTAGCCTTGCCTGGGTGATAATACAGCTCTATCTCAAAATTATTCATCAACTCAAGCCACCGACGTTGCCTCATATTTAGCTCCTTCTGCATGAAGACATACTTGAGGCTTTTGTGGTCTATATAGATCTCCATTCGTTCCCCATATAAGTAATGCCTCCAAAGCTTAAGAGCAAAAACCACGGCTACAAGTTCTAAGTCATGAGTTGGATAATTCTTCTCATGTACTCGTAACTGTCTAGATACATATACAATTATCTTGCCATGCTGCATCAACACGCATCCCAAGCCTTTCCCCGATGCGTCACTGTAAATTACATAACCTCCTGATCTTGATGGAATAGTCAATACTGGTGCTGTGGTCAGTCGCTTCTTCAACTCCTCGAAAGAGGTTGGACACTCGTCGGTCCAAACGAACTCTTGATCCTTGCACGTCAACTGAGTCATAGGCACTGCTATCCTTGAGAAGTTCTCCATGAACCATCGGTAATATCCCGCAAGTCCAAGGAATCTCCTCACCTCTGATGCTATTTTAGAACGGGCCATGTCTCAACTTCCTAGATTTTTTTTGGATCAACAGAAATACCATCTCCCGTAACGACATGCCCAAACAATGAGACTCTGTCCTAGAAAAACTCATATTTACTGAGCTTCGTATATAACTGCTCTCTCCTCAAGGTCTCTAGGATAATCCGCAGGTGCTTCTCGTGCTCCTCATGGCTCTTAGAATAGACAAGTATGTCATCTATGAAGACCACGAACTGGTCTAAATACTGATGAAATACTCGGTTCATTAAGTCCATATTGATAGCTGGAGCATTGGTCAACCCAAATGGCATGACCAGAAACTCGTAGTGTCCATATCTTATCCTGAATGTGGTCTTCGGGATATCCTGCTTCCGTACCTTCATCTGGTGATATCCCGATCTCAAGTTTATCTTCGAAAATATCTTGGCTCCACTAAGATGATCAAATAAGTCATCAATGTTTGGCAATGGATATTTATTCTTTACGGTCACTACATTTAAGGCTCTGTAGTCAATGCACATACGCACAGACACATCCTTCTTTGGTACAAACAACACTGGTGCTCCCAGGGTGATGCACTAAGCCGGATGAAATCTTTCTCCTCTAATTCTTTTAACTGTGCCTTCAGCTCATCCATCTCCTTCTTTGCCAATCTATAAACATGCAACGCTATGGGTGCTGCTCCCAGTGTCAATTCAATTGAGAATTATACATCTCTGTCCGAAGGTAGTCCTGGTAATTCCTCTGGAAAGACGTCTTGAAACTCTGAAATGATGGGGTGATAAATAACGTCGTCCATTGCAAGTTGAACACCATCAAGGGCTTCTATGGATCCTCGTGCAAACTCAAGTTCCAGCTGGCCTGGTACCTTAAAAAGAATGATTTCTTCAAAACAGTCAAAGAAAGTATAGTACTTGCTTAGCCAGTCCATCCCAAGAACAATATCAAAAGTTGGCATAGGAAGGACTAAGAGTCGGGCATTCATCTCTCTGCCACGAATCACTACAGGACACGATCTACAAATTTGACCAACAGGTACAACTCCTCCTTCGGTGAGAATTCTAACACAACTAGGTAAATGTGTAGAGGCAATATTGTATTTGGCAATAAAACTAGAAGATATGAACGAGTGGGTAGCTCCCGTATCAAATAATATTACAGCAAGAAAAGTAAAAGCAAGAGTAATACCTGCTATGGCATCAATCTCATGTTCCATGTCATCCACTTCTAGTGCAAAAGCTTATCCTTTACTTTGTGGTAGTCCGTATCTGGCCCTCGTGAACTGATCCTCCTGAGTAGGTAGCGGTGGTCCTCGCTGAAATCCTCCGGCTGCTGGGGGTCAAGGTGCTCCTGGTCTTGTCATCTATTAAACTGGCTTCGGTACTGGGAGAGCTAGCCTCTGTATTGGTGGTGGAAGCGTCAGTGCCTGCTGCATTGGACAGTCTCTTGCCATATGTTGTCCGGAACCACACCTTATACATTGTCCCAAGCAGGTCCGACAGTCTCTTAAAATGTGTCCGTGTTTCCCATAATAACTGTACTGGGGCTTCTCTAAATTCTGGTACGGTCCTGCTCTGTGCTGATGTTGCTGTTGCTGTGCCAAAGGACGTCTGATAGGCCCTTCTTGCTGTGTCCTTGCTGGTCCCTGCTGTGTCTTCAGTTGACCTCCTTTTCCCTTACAGATGGTCTCTTAATATCTTGCTTCTGTCAATAATTTGTCATAAGCGATCCGGGACGGTGAGCTAGTGTAGTGTTGGAGCTCCTGGGTTAGCCCCCGGTAAAATCTTTTAGCCTTCTCCAAGTCATTCGGTATCAGGGCAACACCATATTTACTAAGGCAACTAAACTCTGCATCATACTTGTCAACTATCTTATTTCCCTGCTCCAGATAAAGAAACTGATCGTACAACGCATCCCTTATAGTATCCGGGAAGTACTTTCTTTCAAAGCACTCCAAGAATTATTCCCAAGTCTGACACGTACCCAACTGGCACTCCATTGATTCCCACCAGTAATGAGCATTACCAAATAGCTGCATCCTTACGCCTGTCATCCATAGATCTGTAGGTAGCTGTGATACTTCTAATAACTTCTTGGTGTGAGTAATCCAGTTTATGGTCTCCTCTGGGCTTTTAGTGCCTTTATACGGCTTGGGACCCATCTGTACAAAGTCCTTGACTAAACCAACTCTAGCTCGCGGTACTGGTACTAGTGCCTGGGCTGGCACAGGTGCCTGTGCAGCCATTCTCTCAAGTGCTGCGAGAAATTCTCGCCTCTGCTCTGCCGCTTGCTGCCTCTACTCTACAGCTAGTGTGGCCGCCTGCTGTCTCTGTTCCTGCATCATCATTTGGAAGAATTGGAACAGCTGTGTCTGCCATCCTGTGGTGTCGATGAAGCTGGAAAAGTCCTATTAGGCGATGCGGAAAGATCAGATGGTACTAGATTGTGAGTCTGTCAATGAAGCCCCGAAAGTCTAGGAGTCGTTGAGGTCTCCCATCGAGTTTGGCTATTGACTCCTGAAGGTTTGTCACCTCCGGCGGCAGTACATCCACTACGCAAATCTATCTCTCTGCAAGAGGAGGATGAAACGATTAAAATGAGTACAGGAATCAAACAGGATGAAAGCATTTAAATAGGAAAGGTTGAAAGGGAAGATAAGTTTTAATCAAGCGTGGATGAGATCCTATACTCTATTCTTATACGCAGGCTTGTTCGGTATAGTAAAGTAACCGAGAAAATATATTCTTGACCTGCATGGGCCACCACTAAAAATATGTCACGCCCTAGTCCCAAAATACGTAGGACTAGGAATACGTAAGCATGTCAGTCGTATGTACATGGAAACTCCAATATATGGATACCATAATACACACGTACGCTATGATATGAATATCAAATCCACAAGTGGTAATATACTGTCAACACAAGTCACACGCAATCTATATCTCATCCACAACACAAATAAAGAAATAAGAATATATAACTGAATCTCAAATATGATGTCTCAAGTATGATAGTCGGGTGGAAACAAATCTACTGCAATTCAACTATACTAAAAACTACTAAATGAGAGAAGAGATTAAACTCTAATATAAGATAAATGTCAATAAAAGAAATAACAACTAGAATATCAATCAGCTACGATGAATCAAAGGTACTCTGAAGGTAAGACCTCCTCAGTCTGGTATGAAGCGTCAGGTCTGGGTCCGTACTCTTGTGGATACTCCTGCAAGTCTATACCTGGAAAGGGACCAGGTCCTCAGAGGGACACAACAAGATACATAGAAGTATGCCGATAAAGTACCAAAAAATAAACATCAAATGGGTTGCCTAACCATCTATGTTAATGCAGTTTGAGAACAACTTTCCAACACGTGGGCTATCTGGCTAAAATAGTATTGGCATGATTCTCTCGGAGATTCAGGGACCTAAAAAGCATGTCATCTTTTGAATGCCAGAGGCCGCCTGATAAAAATATATATATAGTGGTCATCATGATCGCGCATCTCCGACGGAGGGTACGGGTTACACAAAAAAAGTACAAAGGAGCCCAAATGCCTTACTTATTGTTCTCCCTACCCTATGCTCTAGCATGTCACATTCATGATACGATGAAACCTCTAAATAACTGTCAGGTCTTCTAGCATACAATTTCTATCAATAGTTATCCCTATCCGCCGCACGTCCTCTACGTACCTGTGGCCAGCCAAGTACGCAAGTCCGTATCCTACATGAGACTCAAACTCGTGTAACAATAGTGTCACGGCCAATGAAACATAAAAATATTTCATGATATTGGGGTGGTCTCATAAACTAGGTCAACATGCATATATATATAATAAAAACAGAATAGGATACCACTATCGTTGCACCCATGTTATTCTTAGACGCGCAGTTTATATAGCAGTTAAAATATATGACTAAATGGACAGAAATAAAATGCATGCATCATATAGAATATAAATTACAGTACAATGACAAGGTATACTTACCTGGCAAGCAATCTGTATAGTGTAAGGGTCCGGACGTCAAGTACACAAGATCAAAAACTAAGACCTCTGAATAAACATCTCTGAATGCTGAAATAAACATCACCAACGTTCCCAGAATCAGCGAGATAGCTAGAAAATACTACCCTTTTGTCCAATTTGGACACAGGGGCAAAACGGTAATTTTGGGTCAAAGCGGGGTCCATTTGTGGCCCACTTTGCATCGAAATACGTGCCAGAGGTAAAGGTCTCTAAATGGACAAATTATAGGTCAAACAAATTCTAAACATCAATACGAACTCAACGGTATATCCAATTTTGGATTCTAGTGAGCCGAACACAAAATTCACCCAAAAAGTCAACCGTGGGGCCCACAAATAGGCAGCTTGATTAACTGTCTCAGAATTGTGTGAAACTTGGGTCACAGGACCAGCGTAATACCACGAATCTTATGGCATAAGTTTCATCGCATTCCGATGAGCGTACACAAAATGGTACAGTATTTTGTAAAAGTTGCGATACAGGGACTTTTCACGGATACGGGTTGATTCCGACGTGCACACACGTCTAAATCAGTTTTCACAAAAGCCCACATGTTAGGATATACCATACGCGTCTTTCGGTGCAATTGGTATGTGATGGGACGGTCCCGTTTGGCAGGACGCACTCTGTATCGCAATTTCTAAGTTATGAAAAAAAAGTTTTTCATAATTTTTAACCCAGTTTATTTCTAAATTTAACACAAAATAAAATAATATAATTAACAGAAAATGATCTCGATTATATGGACTTCACATAGAATAAATCTAGATTTGGATGTCTGTGGAGGAAGATATCAGTCCTTAAACATGGGTGATCACAACAATTTTTTGTAGTAAAAAGATGTAATTTTTTTTAACTTGGCCTCGATTTCTACCTAGTATTAAGCGATGCTCGATGGAAACTAATTTACAGAGTTGGAAGGGGGATAGGTTGTGTACATACCGGTGAAGATGGATTCGAATTCGGTCGAACGACGAGACAGAAAATAGCGTGTAAAGCAGGGCACGTCGCTGCCAATTTCTGTCGCGGTGCCGCGCGGGTGACGCAGACGCGGCTGTCGGCGGAGCTGGTTCCGGCGGATGCGGGGTTGCTCCGATGGTCAGGGCGGCGCTGGATCGTGGGGGTGCGTAGGTTTAGGGTTTGTTCCATATGTAAATATATATAAGGAGAGAAGATGAGCGAAGGGGAGCCGCGGGTTCTAGCCGCTGGGTTGGGTAGTTTAGGCGGGTCTGGGGTTATCGGGTTAGGAGGGATATTGGGTTTAGTTTATTTATTATTATTTTTTTATTTTCTTTTCCTTTCTTTTATTTATACAATTACTTATATATATATATATATATATATATGTATGTGTGTGTGTGTGTGTGTGTGTGTGTGTGTGTGTGTGTGTATGGTAATAAAATTTCCAAAAAAATATATTAGTACATAAAAATAATCTTTCATCCTTCTACAAAGATTTTCTACATAAAATAAAATACAATAACAATAGTTTTATTCCATAAAAAAATCTTGATGAGTATTTACCTAGTAATTAATTCAATAAATTCTATTTTCTAATTAACTATGAAATAATGCAATTAAATTCAATGATTAATTAAATAATTAATATTTAAAATTAGGGGGTTTTACACTGTGAATGGTCAACTCCTTTTTGAGCCCAGACCTGCATTATACTCGTAACTTCTGGATCCGTGAATCTTCTGACTGAGCTGCCCTGATTTTATCGACCAAGGTGGTCTGTATCTACAAACTGGCTAAAACTCCTTCATCTTATGGATGTACTCTCTCGATACACATCTCTTAAAGATCTTCTAAAATGTGCTTCTGAGTAGTCAATACGAACGCTCCACCTCTTTTACTAAGAGCATCGGCTACCATATTTGCCTTGTCGCGGTCATATTGGAGCTCCACGTCATGATGCTTCGACAATTTTAACTATCCCCCCTACTTCATTTTCAAGTCCTTCTGGGTGAATACATACTTCAAGATCTTATGATATGTAAATATCTTCACCCGATCACCGTACAAGTAATGCCTCCACAACTTGAGCACAAATACCACTGCTGCCAGTTCCAAGTCGTGGATCGGGTAATTCTTCTCGTGATCTCAAAGCTGACGCTATGCGTTCGCTATCTCTCTCCCATGCTGCATCAGAACAAATCCAAGACCCTTCCCTGATGTATCATAATATACAGTGAATCCTCCTGATCCCACTGGAAGTGTTAGGACCTGTGCCGAGATAAACCTCTTCTTCATCTCTTCGAAAGCTGTCTAGCATTTACTGACCATACAAACTTAACATCTTTCTGAGTTAACCGGGTCATTAGCGCTGAAATTCATGCAAAGTCTGACACGAATCTTCTGTGGTACCCTGCTAATCCAAGAAAACTAAGCACATCTGCCACTGTCTTTGGAACAGGCCAATTTTATATTATTTTAACTTTTTTGGGATCCACTGATACTCCTGCTCCAGAAATAATGTCCTAGGAATAAAATACGGTCCAACCAAAACTCTCACTTACTAAGCTTCGCATATAGCTTGTGTTCCCTCAAAGTCTATAATATTTCCTGAGATGCTCTTCATGTTTTTCTTTATTATGGGAGTACACAAGGATGACGTCAATAAATACTACTATAAACTGATCCAAGTAGGGCATGAAGATACGGTTCATTAAGTCCATGAACACGAATGGTTCATTGGTCAATCCAAATGGCATCACTAAGAACTCGTAATATTTATATCGTAAACTAAATGCTGTCGGGTATATCTTGTTTTCGTACTCGCACATGATGATATCCGGACCAAAGATCAATATTAGAGAATACTCTTGCTCCACTCAACTGATCAAACATGTCATTAATCCTAGGCAAGGGATACTTGTTCTTCACTATCATTATATTCAACTACCTATAATTAATACACAATCGGGTCGATCCATCCTACTTCTTCACCAATAACACCGGTGCTCCAAATGGTGATCCACTGGTACTAATAAACTTCTTCGCCTTTAACTCGTTAATATTTTGATATAACTTGTCAAGTTCTGATAGTGACATCTGATAAACTTTATGGGATATGGGTTTCGTTCCTACCGTCAACTCTATGCATAACTCTATTTCTCTAACTGGAGGTAATCCTGGAAGCTCGTTGGGAAAAACATCTATAAACTCGTTGACTATATTGGGTATCGATTCTTCTTCTGCTGCCACTCCTACAACTCCTTCCTCTTGTTGGTATCCCGTAGACCTAACGAGCATAAATTCCTCAAAACTAGGGTTATGAAATAATACTCTACCCCTTTGGCAATCTATCATAGCATGATTGTCTCTTACCCAGTCCATGCCCAAGATAACATCAAACTTACCTATAGAAAACTCAATCAACTTTGCAGGTAATAGGCGTCCACACACTACGAATGGACACGATAGGCATACTTTGCTAACTCCTAAGAGCCCATTACCAATGAGTATATTCAACCTCCCTGGTAATGCCTCAAACTCCAATCCAATATATATCGTAAATCGTGTAGATACAAATGAATACGAAGCTCTTGAATCAAGTAATGCTATTACAGAAAATATTACGATAGAAATATTACCTGCTACTACGTTATCTGATGCCAAGGCTTCCTCCAATGCCTGCCCGTGGCCTTGTCGAGTTCCTTGCTGCTGCTGTCACTACCATATTTTCTAGAAAAGGGTATTCTGGTCATTTCATAATTAATTAAATATTATGCATATTGAATAATTATTTATTATATTATTTAATTATTGTTAGATATTAGTTTATTATTTTAGACTTGTATTAGTGGACCTAACTAGTTTAGACTGGATCCATGGACCAACATTTATATTTAGTTAGAATTGAGCCCAATTATAAGCTCATTCATTAGGAGGATGATTAATTAAATTAAATTCATTAGACTAGAACCTTTTCTCCTTATTTATTTCTTCATGAGAGGCCCCAAGGGGTAGTTTAGTCATTGTATAGTAGCTTGGGGAGGGGGCTAGTGGCCGGCCAAGTATTAATAGGGGGAAGAGTTTCTCTCTCCTTATTTTCACTCAAATTTTAGATCTAGAATGCCCTTTTCCTAATTTGTTCATTCTTATACCTAATTTCTTTCCAATTCTTTCCCAAATCATCATTGGAGGCTATTGAAGCAAGAATCTATAAGGAGGAAGTAAGGATCTACAAGAAGTAGCAATGATCTATAAGTTGGAGGCCAATTTCACCAATTTTGAAAGTTTTATTGGGAATCCATCTCCCAATAGGTATAATTCAGTTTTCCCTCTTTGTATAGACTCTAAATATGTATTTTAATTATTAGGAGGCTACCAATAGGAATTGGAATTAGGTTCATATGAGGCCTATGGAGGAAGTTATGGTATATTTTGTGTCAATTTTGGGGGAATTCCGAGATTGAAATATGTTGTGTTTATCAATTGGTCAATTAGAATAAATTGACATGTGTTTGATTATATATGGCTAGTATTGTGTCCACAATTAGATACGTATAGGTCGTATCCCAACAATTTAGAGATACAGGTTAATTTGGGAGATTTTTCTCCGACACAGGGCTTTGTGCATGTCATATTTTGACATGGACACATAGATGTGTAATTGACTCTTTGTATTATTTATATATACTATTTTAGACTTGCTCGTGTCCTTTGGGTATGTTTAGTTGTATGGTGGACTCGTATCGCAAGCGTATCATAGATCTAGTGTGATACAGGTGCGATGCACTCCACGTGTTTGTTGCATTGTATTTATAGATTCAAATTGCATTGTTTGTAGCTATTAGTGATATATATATATATATATATATATATATATATATATATATATATAGATATAGATATGTATAGACATATGTTCATATATATATACTTATGTGTATGCATAGTTATGTATATATAGGTGAGGTGTGATTTATATATATATATATATATATATATATATATATATATATATATATACATACATAAGTAGTTATATATATGTATGTGTGTATATTACTTATGACTATTTATCTATATATTGATATGCTTATGTATCCATATATATATATATAGTTGTATAGCTAGTGTATTGATATGTACATATAGGTGTTTGTTGTGTGCTAGTGAGAGTGTGTTTATGTGTGTTGTGTGTGTGTGAGGGGCTCGGGCAGTGCCACAGCTGCATAACAGAGTATCAACAGTGCATACAACATAGCAAGCTGCAACAAAGAAACAACCGAGCAGCAGCAGCACTGCAACAATGTAGTGGCATCAGCATGCAGCAGTAGCAGCAAGCATCGCAGCAGTGCGAGCAGCAGCATGTGCAACATAGTAAGCTGCAGCAGTAGTTTAGCTAGCATGTGCACCAGCCACAGCAAGTGCCCAACAACTATCAGCAAATGCAGCAACCGTTTTGAACAGCAAGGAGATTCAGTAACAACAGAAATGTGTAGTACAGTAACAACAATAAGAGGAGTATCAATGGGCAACAAGGTATGTTAGTAAATTCCTATCTAGTTTAATTAGTAGTTAATAGCTAGTTGGGTTAGTTAGTAGTTATCGTGTTATAGTTTTATATATATATATATATATATATATATATATATATATATATATATATATATATAGTTTAGATATATATATATATATACTTGTATCTCTACTAGTAAGTTATATATATGTAGGTATGTATATGTATCTATATATGTATTAGTTGCATTGGTAGTTAGTATATAGTATGTAATATTGTATTAGTATACTTACTGGTATATAGTTTAGTGTTGGGTAGTTAATGCATACTAGAATTGACATTACCTTGATATACCAAGGTAAATGTCAAGGTATTGAGGGATACTCAAGGTATTGGATTTGAGTATCAAGATGGGGGTTTAGTGGTGCGATACCGCATTGGTTCAAAGCTAAGGCATCCACCTAGCATTAATCTAATTAGGAATATTAGATATTATTGATTGTATATATATATTGTGCTAATTCATATATAATTGAGTTGCGTATCTTGCGATACAGTATCCGATTGGATTTCTAGTATCCTAGTTTAGCTAGTGTGGACTAGTTGCATAGTTTATGGACCCAATATCCTAGAGATAGACTCATACAACCTAGAAATAGGTAGGTTGACCAAGTCTGACCAGTTTGACCTAGATATTGACTAGTTTAACTTATTTTTATTCCGAAACCTTTTATTGATATTATATTCCCTATTTAGGTCTTCGAGGCACCGTACCGGACATCTGTGATACTGTGCACCAGGTTTTAGGCGAGTACATTCTCTGATAGTTTCTCATTTATGATATCCTCTATGTTCCTTGTATCCAGTGTAGATATCCTTGATTTCTTGACACGATGGTTACACGGATTGGTATATCCGAATCTTGTCATAAGATGTTATTCCTGGGTATTTATGGTATATCTTGTGCAAGACTTGTTTCTTATTCTTCTTGTACAAGTACAAACATTGGTTCACGAGAAGAGTAGCGCCTTTCTTGTGGAAACCCGTGTCATAACGTACCAGGGTTGGATCTACTATACTAGTCGGAAACGGAGAGTATTTAGTGTAGATATGTGATCATACCCTCCTTGTGCATATCTTATTCCTTGTGAGTGTTGGTCATACACCACATATATGATTAACCAGACCATTTATCCTTGTGCAAGTTCCTTGTGTAAGTTCCCAAGCCGAACATATGTTAAAACCGGTACTCACTCACTTAGTCATTAATATTCTTGTTCATTGCCATATTGTTTATTCTTGTATTTATTTTAGTATTTTCTTTATTGTATATCTCTTGTACCTAGTTGCATCTTGTTTATTTTACATCTATACTGTTACATAGTTTATATTATTTATTAGAACTGTTGTTAGAGATGTCCCTGCTTTTTTCCTGATTGGATATATTTTTTCCAGATGACACTGAGGAGTGGTACCCCACTCATTACGGACCTCAGGATGTTGTGGGCTTAGAGCCAGAGACCTTGGCTCAGGAGGGTCTCATCTCGACTGAGACAGACGACCTCGGACTCATAGTTTAGATGATTAGTTTCTTTTATACTAGATTTGTCTCCAGTATTATTGTTAGTTTTCTCTGACTCATTTGATGTTATTATTTGTCTCATAAGTTGTATTCATGACTCTTCTATTCTTTTATCATATTCATGCTTATTTCTATTTTATATCTGTGATTGAGTACATTCATATTATTGGTGGCATGTTATATTGATAGATAGTTTACCCAAACAACATTCTACTACTAATGCTGCGGCATAGGCTGGGTGTTGTTCACTACTTGCATCCCTATACCGGGTGCGATTCATGACACATTTTTAGTGGTGGCCTATGCAGGTCTCTTTGAAGTCGTAATTAGTGCGATTCGTAGTGGTGCTCTGAATTAAGTGCTATTATGAGCCAGTTTTAGGATATAGGATATAGGCTATAGGATATAGGCTATAGGCTGAGAATACTCAATCACATCTAGAAAAAACTCTTTTAATTCAATTCAACTATTCTTTCTTGATATTGATGTTGATCTTTAACTGAAATTTATTTGAATGCCTTATATCATGTGCCATATTAATTTTTTCTTTTCACTTTGTCTTAGGATGCCGCCTAAGACTAAATCACAACAGGGGAGAGCAGCTTTTGAGAGATCTGCGAGTTCCCGAGTGTCTGCACTAATCACTTCTCTGGTGATTGGCGTGTTAGCTGCATTCGAGGGTCCACCTCCAACTCAGAGGACTGTTCCGGTTGTATCTGAGGGAATTCTACCTCCACCTTTCGTGACGACATATGCGACACAAATATTCACACTATTTTACGAGATATTGGAGGCACATAGGGCTCAGTCTGGGGCACACCAGAGACAGACCAACGTGTTGCGGCAGGACATGGAGAGTTCTCATCATCTTACTCTTACCGTAGTTGATAGAGGAGTTTCGGTCCAGCAGTAGGTTGCCCCGCAAGTTGCCCAGCTTCGGCCAGCCAACATCCAGGACTTCAAGAAGCTGGAACCTTGGGTCTTTAAGGGGACGAAGGGCATCGTCTACGCTGATGATTGGCTTAAGGATATTGAGCGTCTCATGAGGGTATCCCATCTTTCTGAGGATCTAAAGGTTAGGCAGTAGGACTTCAGCTGTTCGACGTCGTTCGCACTTGGTTTAAGAATGAGCCAATTCTTGCTGATGCAGGACAATCTTGAGAGGTGTTCAAGGACCTCTTCAAGAAGAAATTCTTTGTCGGGCAGACAGGTTTGACTTGGAGAGGCAGTTTGAGAGCCTTATTCAGGGGAGCTTGTCTGTAGAGGAATATGCTGTAGAGTTTGGTAGGCTGAGCCAATTTTTATAGAGTATTTGGTGAGAGAGCCGGAGGTTCGAGCTATTCATTTTTACGAGGGTCTAAACTGGGAAGTGAAGATCCTCATTCCGTCTTTTTTATGAGACCTACTATGATATACTTGCAGAGGCACGCAAGGTTGAGCGGGAGTTGGGTTTGAAGCCCAAGAAAGATCGTGATTCTTTTTTGGGGGCTAACAGCAGCATAGTGAGTACTAAGCATCCTTATTTCTAGTCCAGGCCTTTTCAGCAGCCGCAAAAGCACAAGACCCCAGCTAGGGTACCATTTTATCCGGCATCGCAGTAGCAGAGACAATTACAACAAGCTTCCTGCCACTTCTACAAGAAGCCCGGCTACATCTGGAAAGTTTGCAGGAAGAGGTTGGGAGTTTAGTTATATTATAGTACCGGAGGGCATCAGCTTAGAGTATATCCTTCCAATCCTCGTCGTGCAGTTCAGGGAGCATCTCTAGCTCCGAGGACACAGGCGAGACCACCTGCAGTACAGCCTAGGGGACCACCACTTCTGACCCAGCAGCAGCGTTATGCTCAGCACCAATATCAGGGAGGTGCACGTCAGGGATGGGTGTTTGTTATGAAAGTCGAGGAGGTTGAGCCCACCGGAGATGTCATCGCAGATTATGTTCTTCTTGATTCCATTCTAGCTTTAGCTTTGTTTGATAGTGGTATTTCCCATAGTTTTGTATCTGTTTCTTTTGCTCTGAAGCATTATTTGGTAGCTGAGTCTTTGCTTAGGACTTGCAAGATCATGACCGGGGGAGCATTATCCTGGTTAATGATATTTGCAAGGATCGAAGAGTTACTCTGGGAGGTCGAGAGCTGAGTGCATGTCTACTTGTAATGCCACTTTCAAGCTGCGACATTGTACTCGGAATGGATTGGTTGAGTAGGCACCATGCTAGTATAGATTGTAGAGGAGGTAGAGTTTTGTTTGGTCTGCTAGGAGAGCCAGAGTTTAAGTTTTCTAGAGGAGCTGCAGAGTAGGGAGAAGGCATTATATGTGGAGCTATGGTAGAAGACAAGGAGTTGCCGCATCAATTGATAGCAGAGTTCTTGGATATATTTCCTGAGGAATTGTCAGGATTGCCACCAGATTGAGATGTTAAATTCTCTATAGACTTTGTGGCAGGTGCAGAACCAATTTTGTAGCATGTCTATAGAGTAAACAACAGCGAGTTGGTCCAGATGAAGAAGCTGGTGAAGGAATTACAGGATAAGGGGTTTATTAGATCGAGTTATTCACCGTGGGGAGCCCCGGTATTGTTTGTACCGAAGAAGGATGTATCGGTGCGCATGTGCATCGACTACAGGACATTGAATAATCTCACTATCAAAAATAAATACCCGTTGCCACAAATTGATGACTTGTTCAATCAGTTGAGTGGTGCCAAGGTATTTTCTAAAATAGACTTGAGATTAGGCTACCACCAGGTGAAAGTAAAACCGGAGGACATACTAAAGACTACTTTTAGAACTTGGTATTGTCGGTATGAGTTTATGGTGATATCGTTTAGGTTGACTAATGCCCCGGTGGTATTTATGAATTTGATGAACAAGGTGCTCCATCAGTACCTTGATAAGTTCGTGGTGGTATTCATCGATGACATACTCATATACTCAAAGACACCGGAGGAGCACGAGAAGCATTTGTGGATTGTGTTGGATGTGCTGAGGAAGGAGAAGCTGTATGGGAAGCTGTTATGAGTTCTTCCTTAACAAGGTGGAGTTCTTGGGACATGTTGTGACTGGTGATAAAATTTCAGTAGATCTGAAGAAGATTACACAGTGGATCTTGGAAGACCCCGAGTTCAGTAACAGAGATCAGAAGTTTCTTGGGTTTGGCAGGCTACTACAGGAAGTTTGTGCAAGATTTTTTAAGGATTGCCGAGCCAATGACTAGACTCACCAGGAAGGATGTATAGTTTATTTGGACAGAGGAGTGCCAGGTTGCTTTTGAGGAATTGAAGAAGAGGTTGACGTCTGCTCCTATTTTAACGTTGCCATCAGGGTCTAGAGGTTTTATTATTTACAGTGATGCATCAGGAAAATGTTTGGGTTGTGTTCTTCAACAGAATGGGAAAGTAATTGCCTATGCATCTAGGCAATTACGTCCTTATGAGAAGAACTATCCTACCCATAATTTAGAATTGGCAGCAGTCATCTTTGACCTAAAGTTATGGAAACACTATTTGTACGGAGAGCATGTGGAGATCTTCACAGACCATAAGAGCTTGAAGTACATTTTCATGTAGAAGGAGTTGAATATGAGGCAGCGTCGGTAGCTGGAACTGATGAAGGATTTTGATATCTCTTTACTATATTATCCTAAAAAAGCTAATATAGTTACTGATGCCTTGAGCAGGTATCCGATAACTATGTTGTTGACGCAGGATCAGTATTTGTTGGAGGACTTGGAGAGCTTGGGCATTGAGGTGATAGTTTCTGGTTTTGCTATATAGATGTGGGGGTTGCAAATACACTCAAAGTTAATAGACAGGATCAAGGAAGCCCAGTATGAGGATGTATCTCTGAGGAGCATTGGAGCTCAGGTGAACGCAGGATTGGAGGATAATTTCACCATTGCTGAGGATGGTTCTTTACGGCATGGTGTTAGATTATGTATGCCTAGTGGGGAGCTGTATAAGGAGGTATAGCAGGAAGCGTATCGCTCTCAGTATTCCATATATTCAGGTGCCAACAAGATGTATCAGGATATGCGAGAGAGTGTGTGGTGGTATGGCATAAAGAAAAAAGTGGCACAGTTTGTATCCAGATGCTTAGTGTGCCAGCAGGTAAAAGCCGAGAGGCAGAGGCCAGGCAGTTTACTTCAGCCATTACCCATTCCAGAGTAGAAGTGGGAGCACATTACTATAAATTTTGTGTCCGGACTTCCACGATCTCCAGGGAGGAAAGACGCAATTTGGGTCATCATTGACAGGTTGACCATGTCGGCCCACTTTTTGCCTTTCAAGGTGGGTTTGTCTACAGAGAAGCTGGCAGAGATATATATGAGGCAGGTCGTTAGGATACATGGGATTCCTGTCAGCATAGTCTCAGATTGGGATAGTCATTTCACTTCTTATTTCTGGAGGAGTTTGTAGGCAAGTTTGGCCACCCATCTCAAGTTCAGTACTGCATATCACCCCCAGACAGATGGACAGTCAGAGAGGACTATTCAGACTCTCGAGGATATGATGTGTACTTGTGTACTAGATTTTTGGGGAATCTTGGGAGGACCATCTCCATTTGGTAGAGTTTGCTTACAATATCAGCTACCAGGCTAGTATAGAGATGTCACCATTTTAGCCTCTGTATGGTCAGAGATGTCGTACTCCTTTGTCATGGGATGATATTGGAGAGAGAGTTTTGCCAGGGCCTGAGATGGTTGTGGATACAGCGAAGAAGGTTAAGCTGATCAAAGACAGACTTCGAGTGGCGCAGGACAGACAATGGCATTGGGCCGATAACCACCGGAGACCTTTGGAGTTTGAGATATAATTTTAGATTTTTGTTTTGTTCTTGTTATTGGTTGTTTGTTATAGAACAAGTTCTTAGGGTTGTATTGTTTTCTACATTGGAAGTTTGGTATTTCTGAGGATTTCTTCGACACGAGGTACGATTCACTTCGGTGGAGGCAGAAAGCTTAGTCCGCGATTCATCGGATCTTTCACTATTCTAGAGAGGGCCGGTGCAGTTGCTTACAGACTAGACTTGCCACCTGCATTGGAGGAAGTGCACAACGTGTTTCATGTGTCGTAGTTGAGACGGTACATGGCGGATCCTAGTCACGTGTTGGATCACTCAGAGATAGAGGTGGGCCCTACTTTTAGCTATCCAGAGAAGCTAGTTGAGATTCTGGATCAGATAGAGAAGGTGCTGAGGAACCAGACTATTCCCTTGGTACGCCTCGCATAGAGGCATCACTCTCCGGAGGATTCTACCTGGGAGAGAGAGGATGAAATGCGAGAGCGTTACCCATATTTGTTTGTGCCTTGAGGTATGTTATGTTATGTTCTTTTCTTTTTTGTTCTGTTTATTTTTCTGGGGGTAGTTTCGTCTTTGAATTTCGAGGAAAAAATTATTTTAAGGGGGGTAGACTTGTCACTACCATATTTTCTAGGAAAGAGTATTTTGGTCATTTTATAATTAATTAAATATTATACATGTTGAATAATTATTTATTGTATTATTTAATTATTATTAAATGTTAGTTTATCATTTTGGACTTGTGTTAGTGGACCTAACTAGTTTAGACTTGATTAATGGACCAATATTTATATTTAGTTAGAATTGAGCCAAATTATAAGCCCATTCATTAGGAGGATGATTAATTAAATTGAACCCATTAGACTAGAACCTTTTCTACTTAATTATTTTTTTACGAAAGGCCCCAAGGGGTATTTTAGTCATTATATAGTAACTTGGGGAGGGGGCTAGTGGCCGGCCATGTATTAATAGGGAGAGAGTTTCTCTCTCCTCATTTTCACTCAAATTATAGATCTAGAATTTCCTTTTCCCAATTTCTTTATTTCCACACCAAATTTCTTCCCAACTCCTTTCCAAATCATCATTAGAGTCTATTAAAGCAAGAATATACAAGGAGAAAGCAAGGATCTACAAGAAGGAGCAAGAATCTACAAGTTGGAGGCTAATTTCACCAATTTTGAAAGTTTTATTGGAAATCCATCTCCCAATAGATATAATTTAATTTTTTTCTCTTTGTATAGACTCTAAATCTGTGTTTTAATCATTAGGAACCACTCCATATGATGAGACTACCCATAGGAATTGGAATTAGGTTCATAGGAGGCCTTTGGAGGAAGTTATGGTGTATTTTGTGTCAATTTTGGGGGAATTCTGGGATTAATACATGTTGTGTTTGTCAATTGGTCAATTAGACCAAATTGACATGTATTTGATTATATGCGGCTAGTGTCATATATATAATTGGATACGTATATGTCGTATCCCAGCAATTTGGAGATACAGTTTGATTTGGAGGATTTTCCTTCCGTACGGGGCTTTGTGCATGTCACATTTTGACACAGACACGTAGATGTATAATTGACTCTTCGTATTATTCATATATACTATTTTAGACTTGCTCGTGTCCTTCAGGGTACGTTTGGTTGTGTGGTGGATCGTAATAAAAGCGTATCATATATCTAGTATCATACGGGTGCGATGCACTCCACGTATTTGTTGCATTGCATTTCTGGATTCAAATTGCATTGTTTATAGCTATTAGTATATATGTATTCGTAGGTGTATATATATATATATATATATATATATATATATATATATATATATATATATATATATATATATATATATATATATATATGTGTGTGTGTGTGTGTGTGTGTGTGTGTGTGTGTGTCTTTATATATGTATATATAAATATGTGTTTGTGTGTATATATATATATATATATATATATATATATATATATATATATATATATATATGTGAGGTATGTTTTATATATATATACATAAGTAGTTATATATATGTATGTGTGTATGTTACTTATGACTGTATTTATATATTGATATGCTTATGTATCCATATATATGTATATAGTTGTATAGCTAGTGTATAGAGGAATAACCTCCTCCAAGACGGACTTCCCTTCATCCATCTCCTGCTGCTGTGTCTGGATGGATTTATTCAAACGTTCTATCTGTTCAGCAAACTACGCAGACATGGATTTATATTCAGCCTGAATCAGGTCATCGATGCCACCTCGAGATAGTTGCAAATACTCGTTAATGGGTTGTTCTAAACCATTAACTATTTGCCCCAGCGTATCAGCTCTCCCAGCGTCGTTGAAATTTCTGATCGGTGCTATCGCAAGCTGGGAGGACATCTTCAGAGCCTCGAAGCCTAGATTCTTCTCCAGCATCATTGATATCAGCATTTTCAAAGTGATATAGAAAACGTTAGTATACTGCTCAACTAGCATGGCAAAATTCGAATGGACACTGGGGGTGGCTGCGATATCGATAAATCTCCCTTCAGGAATAACTGTAGAGGAAGTCACCACAGTTGTTGCCTCCACAGATGGCGCAACAAAAGTAGAGGTACCAAAAACGGTTGAAGTGGCTGGCGTACTCAACAAAGGAGGCATAGTCGTGATGACAGGCTCATCCTCCTCTGAAGATATCGGGACTGTATCGGGCGAGACAGCACCCGAAAATGTGGCCTCCTCAAGGTCGAGCACCGCCGTTTCACCGACAGGAGCCGCAACAAAGTCGAAGGTTCCCCGTAGATGTCTTCACCTGCAAAGAAGACAAGAGAAAGTTAATATCAAACTGATGTTAATTTTCCTAAAAGAGGCGTAAAGACGACATTTACCCATGGCCGACAGTATATATGTTGCGTCCGCAGCCAGTACAGCTAAATCATTTCTTAATTATGCTAAGCGAGCTGTCATACCTGGAGAAGGGGGTGCGCTAACTGACAATGGCAGGTATTCTTCCAGGTCTTCACCAAGATACACTCGAGGCTCATCAGATGGAATCTCGCTGGATATACTTACAGACGCGACAGGGGTTACTCCCGTTACTGGTCTGGATAAAGGTATATGCAATCTTGTCATGCTCGACCTCGAAGGAGATCTCGTAGCACTACCTGAAGTAGTAGTAGCAACAGCGATCTCGAGCAAAGAATCTCTAGCACTTCCAGCCGGAACTGTGGAGGTTCCCTCTCTAATAGGCGAAGGACCTCTAGTCAAAAAATCATCCCCAACAGGGGAAACGACAGACTCACTCCTAGGAACCTCATGGCTGTAAGTCCTGGTAGGACCACTGACAGTCTTCTTTTTCTTGCGAGGGGAAGGCTCTTTTAGAGGAGGAGCCCTTCGCTTACTGGGGATAACAAGAGGCTTTGCAGGCGGAGCTATTAGGCCTCTCGGTATCGTCAACAAAAATTCATCTGGACCGACAAGGTCTTCGCCCTCGTCAGAGGAGACTGATGGGACCTTCTCTCTTCCAGTGGACTTATGAGAGGGCATCCTAAAACTTCCACGCACATCAAAATCATGATGGAAGGTATTAATAGATGCATAAAATTGGGCGTACGATGGAGCATGTGCAACTCCATGGAGAGAAGTCGTGGGCACGGTAAAAGTTGCTCCAATACAACCCATCATGAAGTACCGCCATTCTCTCGCTCCGTCGATAAGTCCCCCTCTGAACTTGAAGCTGGTGATAGCATTCCCCACATGCAACTGGTCGTACCCAAATTGCCTAGCGAATCGGCTAGGCAGATACGGCTCTAGATAGCAGTGGTCCTCACTCCTGTACAGTAGATGAGAAGATCTAATGCAGACCAACCAGTAAAAGGCTTCGGAAGAAAGAATAGTCCTTCCGTGACCTAAATCCTGAAGTTTCGTCCCCTGTTGATTGATATGTACAGTGGGGATGATACAGAAGAGCTTCCAGCTATGAACAAAATTTAATGCTCGCCGACAGTCTACGACGGTAGTCACGTTCCAAGAAGAATTCTTATAATTTAATAAGAAATTATTTTCCAAACTACTGGCAGAGCCAGGAGACATCACCCTGGGGTTATGAAGGATTAAACATCCCATCAGATATAGGAATGGTAACACCACTCTGGAAAATCCTTCACGCCGTGTGTCATCCGTGAGCAGCCCATCAGTAAGGGCCCTCAGGCCTGCTTGTATCCGGCATACCATGGCAGGGAGCAGGCCCAGTCTTGTCCCAAATACCAAACATACTGCAGGCCATAAGGTGTTACGATAAATACGATCTGCAGATGCGATGCCAGGTACTACCAATCGGCGTAACCATACAGAGAGAAAGCCATCCAGTTGAGCTTCCCTTGACAGAGGCTTGCGACAATGCCTCATATAACTGTAGGCTTTAGTGCCTGCAGGGTAAACCCCTATCTTCTAATCGAGAACATGATCTGAAGCCCCAAAGTCTTCAATAAGATCATCGACCGTCTGAGCAGTAAGCACGCTCAGAAGATTCAAGGGTTTATCTTTGCTATCCACAACTTTGTCTGGCTTAGCATCTCTGGCCTGATGAAAGAAGAGATAGGATGTCCACTTGTTGGTGTGAGCCAAATCAGACGGCTCTTGATAGAAAGTGGTGCAAGCAAGGTAGTGGCACATCAGCTCCTAATACACTGCCACTGCCCGAGGGTTTGTATCCCTCAATATCCTATTTGTAGGGACATACTCTTCATAAGGAGTATCCCCCATTGGCAGCCTTGAAATCTCTGCCATCTCATGAAGGGCCAATCCCAACTCCCCTAGTAGAGTGGCAAAAGTCCCAGTGAGCGAGATATACCGCTCAATCAAAGCCAAAAATATGTTGGGGTTGAGAGGTAACCCAACACTGGTAGCACTCACAGCCGCGAACAGACCAATGCTCTCCAGCTCAATCTGAAAGTGCTTCAGGGCCCAGGCAGTTAAACGGGCCCATCGAAGATTCCTAGGGCTAAGCCACCTGCTGGTCCGAGGATTAACCTTGGGGTATACTCCTCCATGCCCCATGAAGTCATTGTAAAAAGTCAATATTTGGATTGGCTGGAGCAGTAAAGTATCTTCACTCGGGACGCGGCCCAGCAGTAATCCCCTGAAAGGTATGACAGGGCCTGAAGGGCGGCTCACAAATAATCCTTGGCCTGATCCTTTCTGATAAAATATTTTCCCCGGCTGGCCGTAAAGATCAGGGGTCAGGGTCCATGACATCTTCCTGGAATGCGTGGCATGGAAGAATGCTGAGATAGGGTAATCTCTGGGCAACCTTGGCAGGAACATGACCATGCCCTCAGCAGTAAATACCCAAATTTCCTTCTTGGGCTTCGTCTGGGATTGTTTATCAATCATATCCCCGAAGAGGAAAGCTGGCTTCCTATATTCGGCCCCATCTATATACGTCAGGGGCTCCCCACTGAGCATACTCAGCAGCATGCGCTCTTCTTAGGACGATATCAGAATTCCCCTCTCTTCAGGGTAGTTGGCTCCAGAAATGGGGAATGTCACATGCGACAAATCCTCCAGATAATTCGAGTTCAGCATCCCACCAGCAGAACCCATCACTTCAGCCAAATGAGGGATCTGCAAGTCCACTGCAAAATGCAAAAAAAATGAGCCAGTTTTACACTAGACGCTACACTCTTGCAGCCTATACCAAAAAGTGTGTTTTTATGCCGCACTGCAAAAACTTAAGTCTTACGCTGGAATTTACATCCATTACATAAGAACACATGGGTTGCGCTCTCTACGCCAAAACCTGACAGTCCGCACTTTTACGCCAGACTGTTAAAAATAAGTTTTTACGCTGGAATTTACAACCGGTGAATAAAAATGCAAGGTTTTGTCATATACCCCAAATTTTGACAGTCGGAGCTTTTACGCCAGACTGCGAGATTATGGAGTTTTTACGCTAACACATTAGGAATGTGGGCGTAATGATAACATCTCTGTACATTATCTTTCTCGAAGAGGCTCTCAGCACAGAAGATGACCTTGTGCGTTCACGTACAACGTGTGCGAAGGGTTTTATTTTTCTCTTCCTAAAAAACTTCACCTATGACGCCTGGTGCACAGCTTGATGGTGGGACACTTCGTTCAGAGCGAGGTTCGCTCAGCCCAATGGGAGTCGCTCGTGCTTGAGCAGAGGAGAGAGAAGAGGAGGCAAATTTCTTTCCCTTAGCGGTGGAAGGTTGTTTCGGTGCCATGGCTAAAACTCAGAGTGCTCAGAGAAGAAACGAAGAAGAGTTCTCAAAGAGACAAAGGTTTTTTGCAAAAGACAGATGAAGGGTTTCTTCTCTGAAGGCCTTGGGGTATTTATAGAGTTTGGATGACTCCTCGAATCCATAACCAAATCCGATATTTAATATTCGGTTATGATTTGGGACCACGTCGGCCTATCATTTAGGCAAGACGGACAGTCAGCGGATTCAAAATTTTTTATGCATAGAGCAGATCTACGATTTTACGCTAAGAAGCATTTTATGCTCGGGAGGCTACAAATCTAGGGTTTTACGCTCAGAGGCTATAAGTCTATGGTTTTACGTCCGGATGCTTTTACGCTCGGTAGCTTTTATGCTCGAGAGGCTACAAACCTACGACTTCACGCTCAGAGGCTACAAATCTACGATTCTACGCTCGAAAGCTACATACGACCAACTACAAGGGTTTACGCAGAAATTACTCCATCCTGGCCATAAAACATTCTAAGTACCCAAAACATACAGAGTTCAGCATTGAAAGCGACTCTTATATTCCTGGGTCATTTGGAAGTTCATCCAAAGTCTATCAGAATCTTTTCTCAACAGTTCAAGTATGGCATGTTTTGACGGCCATTTTTTGCCCTATTTCAAGGGATTTTCGGGAAATTATTCTTAAAGATGATGGTCTGAACAAGAATTCTTCTTATCAGAGAAGTGACAGTTCAGAATTCTATGCTACTCCTTGTCCAAAATGGCATGACAGTTTGGATCTTCAACTTAAATGCTAAGCAGCTTTTTACGCGTCCTCTACTATGCGTAAGAGATGTGACGAGTTCAGATACTCTTTTATCAGAGTCGGCGTAAAAATATTCAAACGTGTCGAAGCTGCCCACTATTCAGACTTTATCACAGCAAATATGGCAAATCATCAGATGTGTAAAAGAAGACAATTTTATTAATCATGATTACATATGATGGAAATCTAATCTACAAAGGATTTTTTATCTTCATGATTACATGTGATGGAAATCTTTTTTCTACAAAGGGTTTCTCATTCTCATTTAAGATCACGCCAAGAATCTGTTCTGTCAGGTTCTCGTATTGGTGGAGATCTTTTTTCAATCTTCTACGGCAGTTCATCGTCTTCCACAGTCGATGAACAAGAAAATGATCAATGGCGGAAGGATACAGAACTGGGCCTGTCTAAATTATTCAAGAGCCCATCCTCCATATGCCATGGCAGGCATGCCCTAGAATTGAGTTGGGGGTTCAAACCCAGCTCAATATTGGAAGACAGGGCCAAACTGCCTATCCTCGGCCAGCACCATAATGGGAGAAAATACAGCTTGCAAGCTGTGCGGTCGAATACGACCCTTTCTCTCTCCTAGACGAATCTCCATATGAAATTGCTGATTATCCCGAGCAAAGAAATCTATGATATCCTTCCATGATCCATCGTTGTAGAGGACATTTGCTCGAAGATGCCTCCTTTTACGGCTCCTCACATGTTGGAAGAACATGATATTCTTCTTCCTCAAGTCAACCCGACGAAGCTCAGCAACCATCTCTCTCTTTGAGGTAAAGGAATTATAGGAAAAACAGGTTAACCCATTCGCCTTTATATAGGCAGAGGAGAACACACCAAATCCCAACAAACTCCTAAAAATCTGCCGAGAAATCATCCTGGAAGAACGAGTCAGACTTGACCGTTTCATGCTTCATTCAAAGTGTTTCAAATTACGAGAAATTTGAAAAATTTGAAGGGGGTCTTGTAGAAGCATAAAAAATACGCTGGAGAATTATACGCGTAAAACCCTCAACATGCAGGAAGCCCACGTAAGACAGAGCTCTAGCACTGGGTAGGGTAAAAACATAACTCTAGAGCCATCGGCATACAATAGAGCTTCAACACTAGTTCAGCGTAAAATATAGCTCCAGAACAACCCTCGTAATGCAGTATTTCCATACTGCTTCGGCGTAAAAAGGTTGTTACATCGCCACTTTGGCCTAAAACCCGCTCGCTTTTAATGCAGTAGGAAGTTGTACGAGGAACTCTTCATATTCCTCGAACGAACCTGTCAAATCATGCAGTGAACCTGACTCCTAACAAAGAGTACTGCACGACGACCGAGAGGACGGCTGTTATGATGATTTTGCACAGAACTCCAAAACTATTATTTAGTGACACCAACCTTAATGTAAGTCGTCATCTACGCATCTAAAGGATATGCTGCCTGTTTTACATAGGCAGAAGTGAGCTTTTATGCTCAGGAAGAGACGAAATGAATCGCCATGTTAAATGCTGCTCTTCGTACAGAGCTCGAGGCACGTCTCTGCAGTTAATGCGCGTGATGGGGGAAGATCTCTACATTTAATGCACGCGATTTGGTTCTATTTTCAAAGACTGGGTGAGCTATAATTAGGGCTAATATGTCCACATCACCACCCCTGCATATTACGCCATCAGGCTATTTTCAACTATAGGAGCATGATGTACGCTATCTCCTTGAATTACGCCGACCTGGTTATATTCAGCTACAGGAGCACGATGTACGCTATCTCCTCGAAATACGCCAAATTAGGCTATATTTGTAAAACATCAGGCTTATACTCCTACTTGGCTTCTATGCCACCATGACAGTTACCTGGCTTTTACGCTAGTATGACAACTATTTGGTTTCTACGCCAATCATCTCTACGCAAGGGGCAGTTACCCACGTGGCTTGCATGCCGTGATCTTTACAGCAGTTATACGCGTTACCTCATAATGGGATACGCGTCACAGGCAGAGTCGAGAGATCATTTAGACATGGGTAGCAGTTATCATAACTGCCGCGTAAAGAGCGCCCCACTCTCCACTGTTCGGCTTCTACGCCGATTGGACGGTTACGACAATTGGAATATATAAATAGAGACCTCTATTTACAGAGGTCAAAGGTCGGAAATCAATTTTTGAGAGAGAAGAGTCCAGAGCACAGACAGAGAGTAGTGATTGACGATTTTGGCATCGAGCATCCACTCCCTCTTGTGATCTTTGAAGCTTCTCCTTCTTCTACAGCACTTCTTCGTCATCGTGTGGTCCAAGGGACAAAGTGATCGACCGCAGATCAGACTCCTATAGCATTATTTCCCCAGAATCAAATTTGTGTACATAGTATCCTCGTATAGGATCAATTGTACTTTCTTTTTCTTCTTTGTAAACCAAAGAAAGGGTTTCGTATAAACCTTCATTTCTTTCATTTATTATCAAACATCATCTACAAGCAGCCTCTGACGTTCAAAAGACGTCATGCTTTTTAGGCCCCTGATTTTCTGAGAGAATCATGCCAATCCCATTTTAGCCAGATAGCCCACGTGTTGGAAAGTTGTTCTTAAAGTGCTTTCATATAGGTGGTTAGACGACCCTTTGGATGTTTATTTTTAGTACTTTATTGGCATGCTTGTAAGCCCCCTAATTTTTTAAATGAATTTTTCCAATTTTTTTGGAATTTTCTGGGATTTTTAACTAATTAAAATCAAGGTATTTTGGAATTAAATAAAACTAAATATTTTTATTAAATTTTAAAATATTATAAAAATAATATTTTTTGGTGTAAAATAAAATATTAGACATAGGGTAATTTTTCTGGAATTTATTGGACCCTAGAACCATTTTTAAAGACCCAAAAACCCAATTTTTATAAAAACCAAATGAACCGTGTTGAACCGGGCTCAAACCGGGTTGAACCCGATCCAACCGAACCGAAACGGCCTAGACCCTAACGGGTCGGGTCCTACCCAACCCGACCCGACCCGACCCGAACCGGATCTGACCCGCTCACCCGCACGAACCCCCGAGCCCCACCCCCCGCGATTTACGGCCGCCCCGCCTCGCCCGCACTGCCCGGCTACGTCCCCGCCCCCTCTGCCTCGCCCGGCCCACGACCCCCTCTGCTCCACCTCGCTCGGCCCCGTCCCCGCCTACGCTGCCCTATTTAAACCCCCGGACCGCCTCGTTGCCAACCCGTCGTCCCCAGCCTGCCACCGCCCTCCACCCTCGCCTTTCTCCGCCTCGGTATCCCCCGCAAAGCTCTTCCCTCCACCAGAGCCACTGCTACCTCTCTCTTCCCTCATCGCCGCCCTCGCCCTCGCCCGCTGTCACCGGCCCCCGCCTCCGCTGCCCTCGCCCCTATCTCCTCCGGCCGCCTCCAGCAGCAGCAGCAGCAGCAGTGCCCGTCCTCCGGCCGCCAGAGCTCCCCGACGACGCCCAACATCCCAGAGCACTCTGCCGCCTCCGGTGATGCCTCCCTGCAGCCCCTCCGCCGTCCTCCGGCCGCCCAGTGGCCGGAACCCTAACCCTAGCCCCGCCGCCGTGTCACGCCGCCTCGCGGAATCGCAAAATTTTCAGCCCTCTGTGGAGCCCTGTTCAGGTAGCCGTTTCTCTCTCTTCGTTGTCCTGTTTCCCGTTCCGTCTGCTGTAACACGAACCCTGCATGACCCTCTCGATACCCGTACAACTCGCTCGATGTGTCGCATCCTGTGGCGATCGCAAACTGTGATCCAAAATTAGGAAAATTAACGCCCCATTTTTCCTCGAAACTGAGTGCGCCCCGCCAAACGGGATGACTTGGTCTTGTGCGGACTTCACCAAAAGGTGCGCGCCATCAATACGAATGTATGGGATTTTACGAAAGTTGATTTGGATGTGCGTTCACACCGGAGTCAACGCATATCCGTCGACAATATCCCGTATCGGCCCCGTTCTGGAATGTATTATAACTTCGTGTACACACGTCGTATCGAAACGAAACTTGCGCCATCGGACTCGTAGCAATACGCTGGTCCTGTGACCCAAGTTTGGTTCGATTCTGAGTACGTTGACGAAATCGCGTATCGTGAGCCCCACGGCTCCACTTGACAGGCGATTTTATGATCAGAATCCAATTCTAGAAATTCTGTTGGGTTCGTATCATCGTTCTAGACTTGTTGACACTAAGTTTGATGATTTTGGAGAACTTTACCTCTGACACATTTTTCGGTGCGAAGCGGGCCACATGTGGACCCCACTTTGACCAGACACTATCACTTTTGCCCCTGTGTCCAAATTGGACTCAAGGACAGGCAATTTTTGCTATTTAATATCTTCTGAGCATGATGGTAATGTTTGTTTCAGCATCCGGAGACGTTCCTGGAGATTTCACAAGTACCAGAACAGTAGTTGGAAACCAAACACTAGGCAAGTGTACCTTGCCAACCTTGGAGTTCTTGTTACATATTATTTCCTTGACTTATTTATATATTGTACATGCTTAACCTAGGACTGTGTGACATTGCTTAGCGTCCGATTAATATTCGGGTGCCAACACCGTACGCGAAGTTGTGTAACGTCACCTAGCGATCGATATCGAAACCCTTTACATTCTCGTGCTTGCATCATCACGTACATCATCCCCAGGACACCTGATACTATTCATGAGATAGAATATTCCTAAGATATTCATGGTGATTCTGTATAGGTTACATGATTCATGACATAGATATTGCATGCTTAGCGATTATTGTGACTTGTTGCATTAGATATGATCCTGCGTGACATGGACATAAGACGTCGTGGACATGAGACGTGTGATTACATTGGGTGGGAAGAGACACACAGGCTACAGGCTGATTTATATATATATTTATTGTGAGGCCTCAGACTCTACATCAGAGCTAGGCACTCTACTAGTGATATCTCTGCTACCGGCTCCCCGACACCGAGCTTGTAGTGGTCTCAGCCTAAGTTATAGTGATGCTCTCATCTTGCGTATTACTTATTCATTTATTGACACACTGTATTTATTTTGGCTTGAGTTATTTTATACCTTGCTATGTTCCCAGAGGACCTGGATTCGGATTATGTCCCCAGGATTAGTAGATGAGATCTACCCCGAGGTATACGGGACAGGAGCATTAGCAGAAGCAGGAACAGTAGCAGGCACTGGAGCATTACCAGATCCAGAAAATGAGGTGATCGCTGAGGATTTCTCCTGAGTATATGTCTTATCCATACTCAGTATATGCAGTTGTTATCTTATTTCTTGACTATTGTATCAGACTCATTATCGGGTTGTTTCCCGAGTTATGTTTATTGAGATTTGATATTGCACTATGTTTCTGATATTATTGTATTTATTTATGTGGATAAGATTAGTATATTAAACCTTTATTGTTGTACTACAGCTTAAGTACATCCTGATGGGTCCATTAAATTGGGTTTGCCCATCAGTGTGTGCTGCTGGCCATTGACACGTGTCTAGTCCCTCGATATTTTGGGACTGGGGCGTGACAATGCTTTTATGTATCTTGTTACGTCACTCTGAGGACCTGGTCCCTTTCCAGGTGTAGACGATCATGACTATTCGCAGGAGCATGGATCAGGACTTGCTACTTCTCTCTCTTTCGAGGAGGTCTTCCCTTTGAGCCTCTCTGATCATTAGATGATGTACTTATTTTGTTTCTCTAATATTCTAGTTTTGTAGTGGATTTGTCTCCATCCAACTATTAGTTCTTCTCGACTAGTTCATATTTGGTTTATTGACATATATGATCATTTATTTCTTTATAATTTCTGTGGATGAGATTTAGTTATACCCTGTGACTTGTGACAACTATATACCACTTGTAAATTATTGTTCATATTATAGCGTACGTATGTGTTATGGTTTCCATATATTGGAGTCTCCATATCCATATGGCTGGCATGCTTACATATTCCAAGTCCTACGTATTTTGGGACTGGAGTGTGACATATTTTATGGTGGCCCATGCAGGTCGAGTTAGCCGTTTTGGTTACGTAACTGTACCGAGCGGGCCTGCACCTAGGATTATAGTTTTAGGTCTCATCCACAATTGACTATGACTCACCTTCCTTCCAATCTGTTCTATTAAAATAATTATATCCTACTTGATTCATGTACTTCCCTAATAGTTTCTTGAGTATAGCCTTCTACTAGAATATAGGAATCTTTGTTGTTAGGATGATAATTAGGATAATATTTCTACTAAGAAAAATAAACTAGAATATTGACACATCACTAAGTTAGCATACCTAATGAACCCTAGCATCTAATACCTATATAATTGTTTGACCATTATCCCTTGATATTTAGGAATGACTTGAGAGTAGTATAGACACTACTAGGGTTAGTTAGAAATTTGACCATATCGTTTGATCCTAGAATTGATGAACCAATAGAAACCAAGGTTGAATATTAGGACTAAACCTAACTTTCATAGTGAGATAGTATTAGAGAACTATAATTTTAGATTCTTGTCTTAATATTAGTATAACAGTACCTTAGGAAACCAAGAGGAATGAATAAAATATTTTTCTTGATCATACCTCGAACACAGAGATTAGCATACCACCTTTCCTTAGGAAACCATGATATTATCAAGAGTCTCTCTATTTAATTTTATATCTTGTTCCTCCGAAACCTTAGCGCTCGCTATTTGTGCGAAGACTAAAAAATTTTCTTCATCTTTCAATTCATGCCACCTAACCCTTCTGATTGTAGGCCAAGTGATTTTCTTTTATGTTAGGATATATAGTTTACTAGGATTATAGTTGTTAATCTTGAATTTTAAAATTTTGTGCTTAGTACTTAGAACTTGATAGTTGAGTTGCTCATCTAGATTATAATTTTATGATTATCCTTTAGTTTTAAATCATGTAATTTGTATCTATATCTCAATACAGGTTATGTCCTCTTTCACTTGAGAGCCAATAACTTCTTCATTCTTAATATTAGCACTTTTGTTCTATAAACACTATGATTAAGACTTAAGATGACCATTACCTATATAATACAATAGAATACCTTAATAAGTACCAAGATCTTTTCCTCATATACCCCAATAAGAGTTTCTACTTTATTTATAAGGACAAGGTTATTTTATAGAATCCCCTTAAGGTAGTTACAGTACTAGTTAATTCTTGTAAGTTGGGTAGTATGCATCATAACCTAGTATCACATAGTCCGTTTGACCTATTAATAAAGTATAATTGAATGACATTAACTATATGCTAGCATAAGATGATAGTGTTTATCCAGACTGTAGAAATTAAAGGCCCATACCCCCATTTAGTCGACTAGAGACTTATACAAGAATTTAGTATGGCAATTGTAGAGGCACAATACCGGATGAGTCTTATCTTCTTGATGAACTTGAATTATTTTGTACCTTCCTTCATCATAATCTAGTGTACTTATATTTTCTGGACTACCTCGACTTATGATGCTATTATAGCCTAGTTTTGCAATCTTATTCTTTTATCGAGCTTGTTCATGACATATGTGTTATTGGGGACGCCCACTAATACATTGTCTAATTAGAATCGGTATATTATGGTCTGATCAACCTTAGTGTGCTTGGTTCGCTCTTCATATGACTATTTTACTTGGACTGAGATATAGTTGAGTCAGATTGTCAAACAAATATACTTGCCCTTTAGACATGTCCGAGCATATCTTATCGGTTATATATAACTGTACTGATATGAGCATGTGAATAGAAATTTACCAAAATAGGATCTCATCCGTAACTGCCCTGACAACTCTCTTTTTGAATTCTTTAATCATCTTGAATCTCGTACTTGTATTCTATTACCTCCTCTTTGAATTCTTTATTATTGTTTTTTATCTTTTCCTGTTTCGGAAAGACGAATGCTCGTGCTTGGTATAAGTTTGATACACGGAGAGTACTAGATATACCCCATAGGCCAATTATATTACCTTATGACTATCTTTTGTAATTAAGGGCATATCACATGTGATATATTTGGTGTTAAAATTTTTAAGGATTGAATAACACGATTAAATAATTTGAGAAAGTTTTTCTTAAATGTACAGCCTTATGTGATAGATGGATAAATTCTACGTTGGGTAGGAGTTGCATTGTCAACTTGAGGTAAATTTTTTTAGATTATGATCAAGTATGATTAGATTGAGACATTTAAGTCATTTTAATTTTGAGAATTTTTAGAAGAATGATTAAGATGATGAGGATTTAATAAATTTTGAAATATTTATATTGTGAACCAAATATTTATACTTTGAGAACATAATTTAAATTTTGAATATTGGAGATTGAATCAACGATTTAAATTTTGAGAAAAAATAATAAAACTCTAAACATGAACATTGATGGATTGAATTCAAAATTTTATAATTTGATGATTTGAATTAAAAGTTAAGCTTTGATTGTTGGATCACCTATTTGAAATATTGATGATAGAAATTGAATTTAAAATTTGAAGAGTACAAAATTCATAAGTTAAAAATAGGAATAAGATTTGATTATAATTATTTTCTAGAGGAGATTATGATAGTTGGAGATCGTGATGTAAAATTTAATATTGGTTATTTAAATCTTGAATATGTCATATAGATTTGACTTAAATTTGGATGTTGATATTTTGGAAATCAAGAATAGATTACAATAGGTTAAATTTTGACAATGGTTATTTTAATTTTGATGTGATTGCGATGGATTTGAATAGAATTAGTTATTTAAATTTTTGGAAGAGATTGCGATTGACTTGCCTTATATACGAATCTGAAAGTTTTAAATTCTTTTAAGTTAGGTAGATTGTAAACCCTGTCACCCAAAAATAGTCATCTTGTGTGTAATTTGTATTTCTTGTATTTGTTTTAGATTATTTTTTAAATCAATTAAAAATTTAATGCTTTTATTAGGATACTTCACCGTGGTTTGGACATTAATGATATAGGATAGACCCAAAATCTGTATCGCCCATCATAGGAAGTAGCCTACACAGGACACACTACCTGTAGGATCTTTTCGTGGCACAAAAATTGATCTTTTAGCATTAGTATGATATTAGTGTAACAACCATATATTTTGTGTTAAAATATAATATATATATATATAATTTATTTGTGGTTACTTTTCAATCCCAACTTTCTACCATTAGCATCCCATAATTCTCCATGCCAAATTAGGCAAATTTCTTTTTTGTAAGATTGCATATTATTTACTATTATCCTATTTTGTAGGATATCCATTTAGTTATCTACTTACTTAATTGGATAATACAATTATTTGATTTATTATAACTAGATAAATATATAATTATTAATTACAAAATATTTTATAAAATATTTTGGGTGTAGTATTTTATTAAATTTTTACAAAGTAAAATTTTTGAGAATTTATTTTGTGTGCAAATATTATTTTTGGGATTTTTAACCTCATTTATATATGTAAATATATATGTTGATAAATATATAGTTAATAATAATAATACTAATAATAATAATAATGATGATGTTGATAATAAAATAAAAAGGAAAAGAAAAACAAGTAAAGAAATAAAAAGGAAAAGAAAAAGAAAGAAAATAATAATAATAATAATAATAATAAAATACAAAACCTAAACCTATTCACTAAACCAAATCTAAGCTAACTCAAACCAATCTATTCCTAACCCCCCCCCCCCACACCGCAGACTCACCCGTAGGAGACTCCCCTTTCGATGTCTCTCTCTCTCTCTCTATCTATCTCTCTCTCTCTCTCTCTCTCTCTCTCTCTCTCTATATATATATATATATATATATATATATATATATAAAAACCAAAACTCAAACCCTAACCTAGTCCCCGACCTCAGCGCCGACACCCCACCACCGCCGCACCTGCCGGCGACCGTCGCGCAGCAGTCGTGGGCTGCCCGCGCGAATGTGTGTGCACAACCGCGGTAACATAGCCCCGATGCCCATACTTCAAGGCATTATATCTCCCTCATCTTTGATTCTTTTTTTGAGCGGTTTATCCGTGTACATTCACAACCTAACCCTTAAGGATTTCCTTCAAGCGGGACAAATTTTCGTGCCCTGGTTTGGTCGAAAAATTGACCGAAAGTTGGCCAAAAAATAGTCCACAAGTTCGACCCAAACCCCCATGTTCACGCCCAATTTGCCACCAACCCGTTTAATATTTCAAAATCTAATTAAAAGGTTTTCTTCTCAATATAACCTAAATTTTTTTTGTTCTTTTAGTTTTTATTAGTTTGTTTTATTTGTTAAATTATTCGGCCTCAAAAATGACCAAAAACTTGATATTTTAAAATTAAAATTTTGTGATACGGAGTACGCCCCACCAAACGGGACCGGCTCGTCGTATATCAATTATACCAAAATACGTGTATGGTATATCCTGACGTGTAGGCTTTCGCGGAAGTTGTTTCAGACGTATGTGCGTGTCGGAATCAACCCGTATCGGTAAAAAATCCCCATATCGCAACTTTTACAAACTATCACCCACTTTGTGTACGCTCGTCGGAATGAGATGAAACTTGCGCCATTAGATTCGTGGTGTCACGCTGGTCTTGTGACCCAAGTTTCACGCGATTCTGGGATAGTTGACCGAGCTACCTATTCGCGGGCCCCACGGTTTGACTTTAAGTGCGAATTTATGATCGGCTCACCGGAATCCAAAATTGGAAATACCGTTGAGTTCGTATTGACATTCAGGATTTGTTTGATCTATAATTTTTCTTATTTAGAGACCTTTGCCTCTGGCACATTTTTCGATACAAAGTGGCCCACATGTGGAACCTGCTTTGACCCAAAATTACCGTTTTGCCCCTGTGTCCAAATTGGTGATATTTATTTCAGTATCCGGAGACGTTCATTCGGAGGCCATAGTTTTTGATCCTCTATACTTGACACCTGGACGCTTACACTACGTAGCTTTCTTACCAGACAAGTATACCTTGCCATCGTACTATGATTTACATTCCATATGGTGCATTCATTTTATTTCTATCAATTAGTTGATATATTTTAACTGTTATATAAACTGCGCGTCCAAGAATAACTTGGGTACAAAGACGGTGGCGTCGTATTTTGTCTTTATTATATATTATGTATGTTGACCTAGTTTTATGAGACCACCCCATTATTATGAGGCATTCTTATGTTTTATTGGCCGTGACATAGTTGTTACACGAGTGTGAGTCTCATGTAGGACACGAACTTGCATATTTGGCTGGCCACCGGTACGTATGGAACGTACGACGGATAGGGATAATTGCTGATAGAATTTGCATAATTAGAAGTCTTGGCAGTTATTAGAGATGTCAACGTATCATGGATATGGCATAAATAGAGCATGGGGTGGGGAGAACAACAAGTAAGGCATTTGGGCTCCTTTGCACTTTTCTTGTGTAAAGTGCACGCTCCGCCGGAGATGCGTGGTATGAGATGCGTGGTATGATGACCCATATATTATCTACAGGCGTCCTCTGACGTTCAAAAGACGTCATGCTTTTTAGGTCCCTGATTCTCCGAGAGAATCATGTCAATCCCATTTTAGCCAGACAGCCCATATGTTGGAAAGTTGTTCTTAAAGTGCATTCACATAGGCAGTTAGACGACCCTTTGGACGTTTATTTTCAGTACTTTATTGGCATGCTTCTATGTATCTTGTTACGTCACTCTGAGGACCTGGTCCTTTTCCAGGGGTAGACTATCATGACTATTCGCAGGAGCACAGATCAGGACTTGCTATTTCTCTCTCTTTCAAGGAGGTCTTCCCTTCGAGCCTCTTTGATCATTAGATGATGTACTTATTTTATTTTTCTTATATTCTAGTTTGGTAGTGGATTTGTCTCCATCCAACTATTAGTTCTTCTCGACTAGTTCATGTTTGGTTTATTGACATATATGATCATTTATTTCTTTATGATTTCTATGGATACGATTTAGTTATGCCCTGTGACTTGTGACAACTATATACCACTTGTGAATTATTGTTCATATTACAACGTACGTATGTATTATGGTTTATTGGAGTCTCCATATCCATACGGCTGGTATGCTTACATATTCCTAGTCCTACGTATTTTGGGACTGGGGTGTGACAGTTGGCAGCAACCAACATGACCATTAGTGGCTTCAATGCTGGAAGGAGCTACCCTTTGGAAAAGATTCGCCTGAAATATCTGATCGACGACTTGTGAACAGAGCTCACCTGCTATATCATAGACATAGATATATCCTACAACATCTTGCTAGTGTGTCCATGGATACATGAATACATGATTGTGCCATCAACTCTACACCAATGCCTGAAGTATGTTGATAATCACGGCATTATCGGGACAGAGTTTGCCGATGTATATCCGTTCAAGGGGGTCAAAGCATATTACTCAGACTCAATCTTGTATAAGCAAGTCCACCAAAACGAAGGTGGTAATGACGCCAATGATAAAGCGAAAGTTGATACAACCCTGAATGAACCCTTGAGGATCCCTCTCAAAGGACGTGCCCCTGATACGGCCCTTCCCTTCAAGGCAAAACCTTATAAAAAGACACCAGAACCCCTATTCGTTCGCTTGCGGAGATCAAATCGACTGCCAAATGAAGATTCAGCACCCGTTACTGCTTTTGAACCCCTGGTGGTAAAACTTCGCAAGAGGCCTCCAAAGCCGTTACTCATACTGAATGCATATCTTGGGATAGATGAACTGGGAGAATACGTGGTTGCTCATGCTGACATCCCTTCCTTAGATGATGTAATCCCTAAAGACAAGATATCTTACTTTATTTATAAAGGGTTGCCTTTGAATAACTCTGATCTTACACATCTAAGTACAATGTATTCCTTAGAATATGGTCTAGGGTTACACCTGCACATGAAAGTGAGTACCACTTACGTGGTGAATCAAATTCTCCCAAGTCAAGAACCTACTTTATAGTTCGAGCACAATGAGGGGTGACAAACCCATCATCTTTTGGAAGGTAGAAGGTCGCCGAAACCTCATCGCAGAATAACCAGAATTTGATGGCGGTAAAATACAACTATACCGCTACAGCTCACAAGCCTAGAGCATTATCTAAAACATGGGCTACGACTTAATGAGCGACAAAGGCCTAAATTATGGCTATGGCCGTCGTCTACCTCTGTGTCTCCTCACTCCTGCAGGTAAGTACGAGACCTACTACCAGCGTACTCTTCATGGTCTGGGGTATGTCACACTACCGTCAACTCCTGAAGGCTCCGAGGAGGAAGACGAGTTGTACTCTCACTCTTCAGGGTCTTTCACTTAGGACTTTGATACAAGTATCAGAGATATGCCCAAACAAATACTGTCTATCAATATCGTGTCCGCTCACTCAGAACAAGATCATGACCAGCCACCTCTTTGAAGTAGAACCATAGGCCCAACGCCTAGATTCACAGTGGGAGCTGCATTTTGCACAGCGAGAACCCCTACTGAAGATGAGGTAGTACAAGTCGATTTAGACGATGAATCCTCTCTAGAACCATATTTATTAGCAAAAGTCTATCCGGCAAAGAACGAGAATCCCTGCTACAACTTGTGAGTGAATACATCGACGTCTTTGCTTGGAGTTATGAAGATATGCTAGGACTGGACCCCCAGATTATGGTACATAAACTTAATATCTTGCCAAATGCTAAGCCATGGAAGCAACATCAACAATAGTTCTGTTCAGACGTCATGAACGCCATCCAAGTTGAAGTAAACAAACTGATAGCAAGCAACTTTATCTACGAAGAGCAGCTCCCGAATATGATAGCTAACATCGTATCTGTCATCAAAAAGAATGGTAAGATCTGAGTTTGCATAGACTTTCGTGATCTAAATGCAGCATGTCCAAAGGACGAATTTTCTTTTCCGATCACAGATGTGATGATCGACAACACTAGTAGCTTCGAGCATATGTCCTTCATGGATGGGCTCTCGGGCTACAATTAGTTCAAAAATATTTTTAGACGAAGAGAAGCACACATCTTTCGAAATACTGATAGGGGCATATTATTACACATTCATGCCCTTTCGTCTAAAGAATATGGGTGCGATATACCAGCAAACTATGAGCACCATATTTTGCGAACATCTGTGCAAGACAGTTGAGTGTTATGTTAATGACATCGTTGTCAAAATTCACTTTCTAGACGACCATCTCAATGATCTGAAGATGATGTTCGACCTAATACAAGCACACCAGCTAAAGATAAACCCTACTAAATCCTTTCTGAGAGTCTCCAGTAATAAATTTTTGGGTTTTATCATAACTTCGAAGGGTATTCATATAGACCCTAAGAAGACCAAGGCTATCTTCGATATGCACCCTCCGAAGATCCTTCGAAAGCTTCGGGGCCTGCAAGGAAGACTGGCGTATATTAGGAGGTTCATAGCCAACCTCTCTGGGCAATGCCAACCATTTTCTCAGCTTATGAAGAAGGGAATCTCCTTCGTTTGGACCAAAAAATGCCAACGAGCGTTAGACGACATCAAAAAGTATCTCACGAACCCCCTAGTATTGGTGGCTCCAGTTGTGGAAAGACCCTTCTTGCTTTATGTACGTGCGATGGACCACTCTTTCGGTGCTCTACTAGCCCAGAAGGGTGATATAGGTCATGAGCAGGTCATCTATTATGTCAAAAAAATGATTGTCGGGGCAGAGCATAAATACAACCCCGTTAAAAAGAAGTGCTTCACTCTGGTCTTTACTATCCAAAAGACCACCCGGCATTATATGGCTGGTGTAGAAGCATAAAAAGTGTGCCTCAGATAGATGGCATAGTGTTCTACAAATAAACCCAATAGTATAAGAATGGCACACTTTCTACTTGTTCCAGAAGAAAGATCTGCATTTTCTTACTTCGGCATACTTTTCATTAATTTCAGAGGATGGCACACTATTCAGAGAGTAGAAAAGTGGCACATTTTCCTAATGTTATGAAAGATGGTGCACAAATGATCTTCTTTCTCTTAATATTTAATGCAGCAGACTGACAGATGACAAAGACAGAAACCAAAGAGTCAGAGTTCACCATTACAGCAGAGATATGGAACAAAGACCCAGGTTGTCGTTTAGGGACCCAGCCTCAGTGCCATTCTCTTCAAAACTGCGCCGGAGTCCATTTTCTTCAAAAGTGCGCCGTAGTGCCATTTTCCTTCAAAAGTGTTCCTCAATTCCAATCTCCTCAGAAATGTGCCATAGTACCATTCTTTTCAAAAGTGCGCCATAGTGCCATTTCTTCCAAAAGTGTGCCTCAGTGCCATTTCCTTCAAAAGTGCGCCTTAGTGCCATTTTCTTTCAAAAGTGCGCCTCAGTGCCATTTTTCTTCAATAGTGCACAGTAGTTCCATTCCCTTCAGAAGTGTGCCGCAGTGCCAATCTTATTAAAAATGCGCTAGTCTTCAGACAACTTCAAAAGTGTGCATAGTATCCTAACCGAAAGTGAGCAATTATGAATGTGTGTCTTACATGCCGTACTTTTCGTGAAAGGTGTACAAATAACTGTCCCCCACGACCTATGCTTTCCTAATATAGGAAGCTATGTGTCAAGCAGGCAGCAAGTTATGCACCCACTCATACATAACATGGGGTGTTAATGCACCAAAAGTGCATGCATAATGGTAAAGTAGTATTGATTGTCCACAGTGCACGCACACTCTTGTAACCACTCATAAACCCTATAAATAGGAACACAGATGGGGAGAGAGAGAGAGAGAGAGAGAGAAAAGGGGCTAGAATTCTCAAGTCTTTGAAATTCCAGAGTAGAGTGAGAGAAATAGAAGCTTCTCGTGCCATTATGCTAGAGCTTTTTTATTGTTCAATTCTTCAAGTTGTTCGAAGTAATCTTCAAGTCTCTGAAATTCAAGAGCAGAGTAAGAGAAACAGAAGCTTCTCGTTCCATTATGCCAGAGCTTCTTGTTGTTCAACTCTCTAAGTTGTTCATAGCATTCCCTATATCTCTCTGTCATCGTTTCCATTTCTTCATCGTTGAATGGTCCAAGGAGTAAAGTGATTATTTGCATATCAGATCTCTACAGCTATACTTCCCCAGGATCAATTGTACTTAGATTCCTGTTTATGATATTCTTTTGTACTTTTTAACTGTTTGTAACACAAACGTTTCATAATCGAAAGCTTTTCCTTGCAAACAAAGATGTCGACTCTATTGGGTCTTCCTTCTTCTCTGACGAGAAGGCGATAGCTCAACTCGACACTGCTTCTGTCATGTCAACACAAAAGACCTTGGTCGTAAAGTTCGACCAATATGCATATAAAGAAATGCTCCATTCTTGGGGTAGTATTCAACTCTCATCTGCACTCAAGTCAAGAAAAAATCACAAAGTGTGGGTGCACAAACCTCGTCATACATATCCTAAAGTTGCTGCCAACAAGGGAAAGAGCATCCTAATCGACGAGAGTTCCCCTGTCAATTTTGTTCAGATCAATGACTTAGTGGACAATTTTCTTGCGTTAAACAAGGGATATAATTGGCTTAACTCGCACAATTTCAAGCAGAGGGTGATCTACACCCAAGCTTCTGAATCTCTTGTATTATACAAGGGATACAATTCATGCAACTCGCATAATTTTGAGCAAAGGGTGATCCACACCCAAGCTCCTCAACCGACACATATTCGTCATAATTTGTGAGGCAAGAAAGGCATGGACACCACTGTCCAAACCAACCAGCACACAAATAGAGTATTGGTCAGGGAGAATTATTCTCCTAATATCTTGATTATGCACAGAATTTAGGAAAAATTATGTGCCACTCGTGCACCAGATGACCTTCGTACAAAATTAAATGCGTATAGACAAACTGTGCCAACTTCGTCTGCACCACAGAATATGCCTCAAACAGGAGCAATCTCTACACAATATGCTTACTGTGCACGTGTGCAGAAAAGGACTGTTAGAGACAACTTCCTCTCCTCCCTGAAGAGAAAAAACTCGAGATATGAAGAATCACTTGCCAATCAAGCCAGCACATCACTTTATACACAAGGGACAAAAAAAAAGCACAGAAGATTCAATATATATTATGTAAAGAGGCAGAGTCTGCCCTCTTCCTCCTATTCTCTTCCCTCTTTTGATTTACGTGAGCTTATTGTACAAAAACATAAGGAAAGGGGCCCTCTGATATTATAACGATATTTTCTAATGAACATCATTGCAATTGCCATAAAGTTGTAATCGAATATTGATGTGCATCAGCTAAATGATCTATGTTAGACCGATTAAGTTACACACTGTCTCCTAAGCCTCAACATATAAAGCAAGTTGACAACCAAGAGCTCGATGATGAACTGCTTTTTACTTCAGCATATATGGCTTCACATCTTCTCCGTGGTTGGAGACAATCAAGAATAAATTCATCAAGAACACCAAGCCAGAGGAGATTTGACCAACTCGTCGACTCCTTTGAAGGAGTATACCAAAATAATCGTTCTTGAAGATGGGAGCTCGTTCGTCACGAGAACCCTATTCCTCAGAATCCGAGGCTGGGGATAGCAATCCCTTGACTCTGAAACTGACAGTGTAAACTCCGACTACACAGTTCTTTCTACCAATTCCCCTATCATACACAGGGATGTTAGCGTTTATGCCGTTAGTGATGAATAAGATGCTTCTCCATCAGAAGCAACTGAACAATACCTTAACTCACTTGAGACCGCTCTAAAGGACATGCACACTATGATGCAAAAATGTATCAAATAATGACAGCCCAATATTCTGCTACACTAGTACCTGTCTAAGTGGCTTCATTTATACTTAAGTAACCAACTCCTAGAATAACACCTCTGCAGGATAACACAAGTTCAGAAGCAGTCATAAACCTAGAGTCAGTAGCACTAAATCTTAATCCTCTCAACATTGGGGGTGGATCTCCGTCGGTGATGGTTCCTTTTCAACCAGGTTCCTATCAGTCAGCCGCACCACTCCGACCAGAAGATCCTCTCGAAGCCATCCATGAGTTGCGTGCACATGTCAATATTTTAAAGAACAAAAACTAACTCCGCAAGCGGGGGATTAAATAGCCTTATCCTCCGTATTGGAATAATATTTTGTTCTCTCCAAAATACAAACCCCAACCGATATTCTTGTTTGAAGGCAGGATATCACCAAGCCAATATATCAATTACTTCAATATGATGAGCTTATCTCCAGAAATAAGATACTTTCCTTACCAGATTATTAGTGGGATGCTTGGAAGGAATAGCCTACGATTGGTATCGTACTTTCCCTGATAACTGCATATCCTCGTTTGATGACATGAAGTATATTTTTCTCTCATGATTCTATAAGGGAGGCATGGATATGACAATGTTTTCACTCATCGATATTAAACAGAAGGAGATAGAATCCGCTCGTGAATTTGTTGAGCATTTCAGGCATGCAACTCTGAAGTTACCCTCCGGAATTCCAGACTCCGCATTCATTAATACCTTAAAAAAGAACCTGCTACCTATAGTAGGGATCTGGATAGGTCCAACTCAAGTTCAAGACTGAACGACGTTCATCATCGGGGCTGAAGCTGCTGAAGGCAACACAAAAATGGCACGCAATTTAGGGTTATAAAGGATTAATACGGAAGGAAAGAGTCCCTCCAATAGTACGAATAATGGCAACAACATAGAAAATAAGGTCTTACGATAAATATGTCAAAGTGACCCACCTCTCCTCCGGCACTAAATACTACGCAATCTTCCAGGCCTAAGAAAGAATATTCTTTTGACGAGAGTGATATCCCCAGCACTTTTGAATGCTTGATAAAAAGTAACAAGTTACAGTTTTCTGAAGTCAGGTGACCTCGACCTTAAGTACTGCTTGTACCACCGATACATAAATTATCCTACCAAGACTTGTTATATCTTGAAAAGAAAGATACAACAGTTGATAGATGCTAAAGCTATCAGCCTTCACAATGATAAAAAGACAGTCACTGCCAATACGGTGTCTCTTCAATTCGGTGACTTTTTAGCATAAGAAGTCCCGAACGGCGTCATCCTAATACCTCAAGATATGATAGAAGTGGTTAATATTTTGTTGCCTAGAAGTCAAATAAAGGAATTAGTGCATCTTAATACAAATCATGGTGAGATTATGTGGATTTATCCCGATATGCTGTCAGATTGGGACCAGGGAGCAGCATCTTCCAATTCAAAATCTAAGAAGGGTAAAAAGTATAAATCCTGCAATATGATTTCTTCGGATCCTTGTTCAGATATAGATCATGACCAACATCAGGAAGATATATCTCTCGAAGTCAGATTTCAAAATCTGAACATTGCCCCACCAAGCTCTACTCGTAAGCTTCGCTTGACGAACCAACAATGGTCCACGATTGGCAACGTTCTGCTATATAGGACATAACTAATCTTTAGTGCTTATGAAGGTGTTCCTACACAAATTTTTTCTCTTCCTTCTGCAACCATTAGAGCATCGACCTCGACTCAGGTGCCTGAGGAGGATCGCCCCCAATTTTATCAATACAACCAGCAAGTTGTATGCCTGATACAAAAATTGGGGTATGATTTCCAGAAAGCTGAAGTTTTAAAATTTGGCAAGGGGTGACGTATTCCTCTATAACTCCAAGGATAATCCAATAAATCTCATAGTAGATTGGGCTACGATAAGACCAGCCCACAGACTAAACCTAAGAAATGGTATGATAAAAAGAAACTCAAGTCCTGTAACATGGTACTTTTTTTTTTGATGTCCGAAGAAGAAGCCATGACTGGTACCAGGTCCGACAAAGATTATCATAAAACTTATGAATCTGTCCTAGATTATATTTCTGACACTCTTCCTACTTCGTCAACTCCTGCAGCTTCGGTCACAACCGAACCTAGTCCATCGAAGCCTTCTACGGCAGAGAAAGAAAAGCAAAAGGAAGTACGCTTCGACAAATCTCTGAAGAAGAATGTACCCCAAGGACTTGAAAAGCCCTATAATTTTGATATATTGACATAATTGGCCAATACCCCATCCTGACTCTCCATATTCGAGTTGCTTTATTTATCGAAGGAGACTCATGAAGCTTTGAGTAAAGTTCTGATACATGCAGACTCATACTTAGCTCAACTCAAGACTTCTGATGAAGAGCCATTAGCATGTCCTCAATGCCATAGCGTGATCGAGAAGATTCCTAATATCACCTTCACGCAAGATGACATGCTACTCAAAGATAATCAGTATGACAAACCTCTATATTATACCGATTACATCGGATCTATTGAGGTGAACCTGATCCATATCGAGCCTGGTTCTTCATTCAGCATTATTCCTAAAAGTGTACTGAGAGGATTGAATATACCGATGCATAACATGTCAGCTACTAGTACTACCATTATAGGCTTCAATGTTGGAAGAAGTAAACCACTGATAAAGATACGGCTTAAAATTCAGATAGACGATCTACGTACTGAAGTCACATGCTATGTGATTGACTCTAACGTATCCTATAATATTTTGCTGGGACGACCAGGGATACACAAGCATAAAATTATACCCTCCATCATATACCAATGCTATAAGTATGTAAATAGTAGAGGAGAGGTCAAAACAGAGGTAGCTTACCTCAACCCTTTCAAAAGTGTCGAAGCCTATTTCGCTAACTCTGCACTCTATACACCAGAGTATATGAAAGAGGAAGCTAATCAAGCTAGTAATGAAGATGGAAACACTACAAAATAAGAGCCTATGATAATCAGAGTTAAAGGACGTACTATTCGTCCAACTCCTTCAAAGCCTCTCGGCATCGACCTGCACAAGTCATCTCCATTGATCATCAACCTTCGATGCAATGAACAACCAACAATGGAGAATGAACCACATGGACCTTCATCGTAATAAGACATCAACATCAGTGAATCATCCTATAGTCATTAATCTTGCCAAGCCTTCTGTCAAGGCTGAAGAGTCTACCGACTATGTGGAAGATGAAGAAATTTTATATTTCATGAATAAAGAAGACTCTACTTCGTACTATATTGATGTTGAACCCCTTTGGCTAAAAATCCTTAGAGGATCTTCACCTCTACGAACCTCTATCCATACCCGTGGCATCTCCATTCCAATATGGTTCGTCATATAAACCATATGAGGAGACATACTTCATAGTCCCAGCAAGACAAGACAAGCAACGTCGTATAATTTTGACAAAGCTAGAAACAAAAGAGTTGTGCAGACTGATGGTTCTTACGAGGATATGGAGAAGATACAACCGTATCGTTACAGCCAACCAACCAAGAACATCATACAAAGGATGGGCAACAACTTAAAATATGGCTTGGGACTAAATTATGAAAAAGACAGATGGACTCCTATAGTTTACCTCTCTTCTAAAGGCAAGCCAAAAATATACTACCAACGGACTGGTCGTGGTTTGAGATATGTTACACCACCAACAAGTCCTAAAAGTTCATAATCAAAATAAGAGACGCATTCTCATTCCTCTGACTCATTATTGTGGGATTCTAACGAAAGTATGTGTGACATATTCAAACAGGTTTTCTCTGTAAATATGGTGTCAACTACCTTAGATGATAAAGACAATAGAGATTTGATAATGAGGCATATTAATGGCAAATTCCTCAAGAAGTATTATGTTTAAGCATGCCATATTCTTCTCCATCTCTAGCGAATTAAAGCAAGATATATTTTTAATCCCCAGTAACTCATAGCCTACACGCCCCCCTCGAACTATTACTTATTCATTTTTGAATAAGACATGGGTAATGGATCCTTAAAGTTACCCAGCAAGATAATACTCAGATCCAATGGAACACTCTAGTTGAGATCACCTAAACAATTCTTCCCAACCAAAATATTCCATTCTTAAAACCCAGTTGTTTTAAGGATATCCTATTCCTAATCCCTAGTTGGGTTGGGAATAATCTCACATGTTTACTCACCAGTCAATAAGTGTAATGTGATTTACGTCCATATTACCTCTGAATCATATTTTATTTATTATCCCCTAAAGAGGAGATAATAGTTCTCCCTAGAACTACTCTTTCTTTTCTTCCTCTGTGGAGTAAACTAATAAACTATCACGTCCAAATTACCTCAGATAGTATGGTATCCTATCATTTATACTCAGCACAAGTCTACCTCGAGTGATACATCTACCAAATTCTTCCATAAAATTATCTCGCCATATCCATAATATCTTTGAGCAGATATATATTCAATAAGTCTCGATTTGAATGTACACTTAGGTAAAACAAAAAAATTTATGAGAAAAGGGCAATGTTGGTCTGGGGATTCCATTGTGCGCATACTTGTCTAATTAACAAAAAATGTTGCATAGTGCGCATGACCAGACAAATTGCAAGAATATGTACGACAAACCACGCAATGCATTTATGCACGTATCTGTAGGATGGTAAGGAAAAGTCAACGTATTCACTCTTTTCTGGCATACTTTGACCAAAGCTTTCAGTCAGTAACACACATACATCATAATGAAGTCAAAAACTAAAATTTTATTGATGCTTAATCATGATTACATATATGATGGAGATCTATCACATCTAGATTTTTATTTTAAAAATATCATGATAATACATATGTAATTCTATTACATCTAGATTTTTATATGATGGTGATCTATCAAAGAGCTATCCCCATCTTTGTGTGCCATCTGATCCCGATGCAGATGAACTGGGGCACAGAAGAAATAGGCTCCTTAGTGCAAACCACAGTACATGAAAAAAATCTATGTTGTGGGCGAGGATGCTATACAGGACTGGGCCTGTTTAAATTAGCACGGCCCCATTTCTGTTGGGCTCGATGGAGGACATGGCAAGTCAAACAGAAGATGTTTAGCTATCGCCATCCAGTGCCACCGCTAGAAGCCTGGTTGGGATTCTAATCCTAACCCTGTAATCAGCGCATGGGCCATATTAAGAGAGTGATTCCAGCGAGCTAGGTTTGAAGACAACGAATAGTCTTCTAGGTAATTCGTTTGTTCAACACGAACGACAAAGCCTATGATATCCTTCCATGGTCTATCACATAAAGATCTCAGCAGCAACGGTCTCCAGACGAGCAACCCACCCATCATTGAGAAGCGTCTCCTCATGTATCTTTTCGATGGACAGCAAAGCCGATGGAGCCATACTACTATGGTCATCTTCGTAGACTTGCACATAACAGTGGCCATGCTCAATTCTCACAGCAAGAAAAAGATAAGTCTGGGATTGTTGGTAAAGTTTTACTCCTAGTTATAGGAGAAGATGTGCCAAGTATGGCATAGCTCTCAAAAACTATTCCTAGAAAGATGCCCGCATCTCCAGAAAAATCTTTTATATCTCCTCAAAGACCGCATCAAAACCAAAAAAGCAGGCAAAATATATATGCATGTCAGCCACGTCAGCAAATCCGTTAGGATTCTGTCAAGAGTGCGCACACAAAATAACTCAACAACTTTTATGCTTCTAATTCAAAGTAATTTTGAATTTACCTGAACGAATTAAAAAAATTTAAAGGGGGTCTTGTAGAAGCATAAAATGTGTGCCTCAGATAGATGGCACAATGTTCTAGAAATAAACCCAATAGTAGAAGAGTGTCGCACTTTGTACATGTTCCAGAAGAAAGACGAACATTTTCTTACTTTGGCTCACTTTTCATTAATTTCAGAGGATGACGCATTATTCAGAGAGTAGAAAAGTGGCACACTTTCCTAATATTACGAAAGATGGTACACAATGATCTTCTCTCTCTTAACATTTAATGCAATAGATTAACAAGAGAAAAAGAAAGAAACGAAGAGCTAGAGGTCATCATTACAGAGGAGATACGCCACGCAGATCCAAGTTGTCGTTTAGCTACCTTCAAAAGTGTACCGTATTGCCATTTTCTTCAAAAGTACGCCGCAGCGTCATTCTCTTCAAAAGTGTGCCAAAGTGCCATTTCTTCCAAAAGTGTGTTTCAGTGCCATTTCCTTCAAAAGTGTGCCTCAGTGCCATTTTCCTTCAAAAGTGAATATGTCACGTCCCAATCCCAAAATACGTAGGACTAGGAACACATAAGCATGCCAGCCGCATGGATATGGCAACTCCAATATATGGAAACCAAATCCATACGTACGTTGTAATATGAATATAAAATCCACAAGTGGTATAAACATATGTCACAAGTCACAGGGTACAATCTAAATCTCATCCACAGAAAATTAATATAAATAAATAACCAGCATCTATATAACTAGATCTCAACATAAGTATCTAAGGATGATAGTTGGATGGAAACAAAGCCACTACCAACTCGAATGTAAAGGTACAACACAATATAAGAATACTAGCTAATAGTCATGGGGCTCGGAGAGAGGACGTCCACGAAACATATATAACCATCCAAATCTGCGCTCCTACAAATACTCAAGAATAGATACACCTGGCAGAGGACCAGGTCCTCAGAGGGACGTAACAAGATACAGAAAAGTGAGCCAACTTGAATACAGTAAACATGTATATAATTTGAAAATAAATAAGTACGCTGTACAAGATAACCTATATGAATGCAAATGAGGACAACTTTTTGACGTATGGGCAAGGGTAGGCTACTCGATCTAATTCTCATAACTCATGCACTCGTCAGTGGACATCATTAGCCGACATACCTCTGGGGTAGCGACCCTCGGACTCCATCAATCGACATACCTCTGGGGTAGCGACCATCGGACACGACCACCATAGTGCGTGCTAGTGACTACGGTGTTACCAGAGTGGTTAAAAGCCCATACGCCTAATGATTGTCCTCTATGATACTAAGTGTCAAGTGTGTGTCAACATATCTAATATATAGTAATGACTGAAAGGAACTACACATGCAAGAAATATACAGAAATGAAATAAATATACAGGAATATACTAAGCATGCAAAATACTGTAAGCAATTTGGCAAGGTATCTTACCTGGTCTGAAAAGGATGAAGTCCCAACTCAAGGCGTCGTCCGATCTACCCGTCACATAAATTAAACAAGTTAGGTTACAACAGTGGGTGAATAATTTTTGCTATTTTAATCTATTTTAACTCTGAATAAATTAACCTAAATTACTATTTTAATCTTATTATAATCTGATTTTATTGCTAAGCTCTAATTTTGGTCCAAAGAAAGTCAACTTTAAGGATTTGTGATCCGTGGCACGCAAATCGAGGCAATCCGTTGACCAAAAAGTCAACCGACTCAAATCCTGGATTTGTGTGTGGAATACTATATATTTCAATGCTACATAAACACTGGAATCAACAATTTCATAAAATCATAAGTCGGTAAAGAGTTATGTCCACAAGGACGCACAGATGATAGTTTTTGGTGGTTTTCTATTTACGTCTACGTTGCACAAATTTTACAGTAGAATAAACTTTTATTTTAAATTCTGTAAAAATACTTTTCTGAAAGTTCATCATATTAGCTTTCCGAAACTTCAAACGGATCATAATTCTGAGTTCGGGATCTCTCGAAATCTCGAAAATACCAAAATGCGTCTGATTTTGGACAACTGGCACTTTCGGAATATTCTGGAAAAATAGGTTCTGAAATTACTGAAATAATTTATATATTCAGAAAACTAACCTTGATATAATTCTAACAAAAAAAACTGGAGCGCGTTTGGAGTCCGGAGCTAGGAGATATCGTCTTTTTAATTCGTCATAACTAGTAGAAAATGAGGCTGAATTTATGACAAATTTTGACTATTTTTGGACAAAAAATAGAGGAATTTGAGGAAAAAAATATGAAGGATGAGGTATTTATAATGGTGGACACTACTTAATTAAATACGACTAGGATTGGTTAATTTGGATAGGATTATGATGAATTTAAATAAAGATAGGATATGTATGAAGTTGCTTTCCTAATAGGCTCAGGATTTGAATTAATTTAAAATAGAGTTTGAATTTATCTCAATAATTTATAATCTTAAATATAATTAAAGATAATACAAATAATTTATAAAATCTTATTAATATCTATTAACACTAAATTAGCATCTATCTAATATTAAGACTATATATATCCAAATAAATCCTAAATAATTTTAAAAATCTAAATAAATTTCTTAAAATTCTAAATAAATTATAGAAAAATATAATTAAATATTTTAAACTAAAATAAATATGTGGTAGGAACAACATGAAAGTATGGTCGTATAGTAAATTATATAAGTCCTAGAAATTTATGTTTCCTAAGTTTTAATTACCAAAAATTCTAGAAAAATCTCCAAAAATCTAAAATAACCTAAAATAATTCTAAATAAATATTTATATAAGTAAATATATCAAGAAATTTATTTTCTAATTTACTAAAAGAATACTCTAAAGAAATTTAATATCTATAATAAATATAATAATATAAAATACACACAAAATATCTATTTTTGGTGAGGGGGTTTACAATCTACCCAACTTATAAAAATTTCATCCTCGAAATTGACACTAACCCATATTCATAATAATCACTATAGCTATTACACTACATAGCTATCTAGCAGTCTTCCTAAAAGTCATGGTCTGTCATTCTAACACTTCTTATTTATTGTCCATACACTATCCTATTATCCTCTAACTCGTCTACACTACCCAACTTACAAAAGTACTACTAGTAGTCACAGTCTCTTGAGGCTATTGTCTAGGTTGTAAGACGAATATATTTATTTGGTCGAGAATCTTGGGGTACTTGTCTTGAATCTCACAACCATGATTTTTCTTTGTAACCGTCAAGTATCGTAGTCTAATACTGCCATGCCACCTGACCAATATGTCTGCAAATACTTCGACTACTTTACTACAACGGTCTAGCTGCAGTTGTCGCTACTTTGCCAGCGATTTGTCATAGTTGTCAGTTCGTAACAAGTATCTTTAATTTTTTCCTAGGCATAGTCTAAGTTTTTGGGCAACAGTTAAAGTCTTGACTAACTTATAAAACTATTAAAAGTATAAAATAGTTCAAACAGTCTAACAAATTTCTATTAGCCTAAGGGATGCTATACATGGTTTTTTAAATAATAAGAGGATACATATATTACTATAGGTCATATACATAAGGGTTATTATTAAGAACTCATCATTTAGTTATTAATCATCTACTAAACCATTTATGTTTTAACTAACAAAACTAAGGATGGGGTCAAAGTAGACCAATAATTCATGTTGGCACGAAAAAGACATAACTACGATAGGGAGAATTAAGCACGAGATAATGAATGGATAGAGAAGAAAAGATGAGCCACCCAAGGGGGCGAGATAGTGATAGAAAAAGAATACTACTATTGCTGCTCGCGTCATCTATTAGCATCGTGTGTGTGCCATCTGGGTAAAATATCAGTATATCCTCATAATTGCTAAACCAACACCTATATAATTCTACGTCTACTATTCACCTAAAATCTCGTGTCATAAAGGGGGTCATGAGTATGCAATGACACATATAACTAAGGTCGTACATGTATCTACGGCTTCCTATGGCCGCGCTCTCTTGTTTGTCATCATGAGTGCTTGACCTATGGGGTATATCTAGTACTATTCGTGTATCAAACTTATACTAAGCACGAACGTTCGTCTTTCCGAAATAGGGGAAGACAGAGAACAACAATAAAGAGTTTAAGGAGGAGGTGATAGAATACAAGTACGGGATTCAAAGGGATTAGAGAATTCGAAAGGGAGTTGCCAAGATAGTTGTGGATTGAAACCTTATTTTGGTAAATTCATATTCTCATGTTCACATCAGAACAGTTATGTACCTGACATGATATGCTCTGACCAGTCTAGAGGGCAAGTATATTTGTCTAACAAGTTGAGTCAACTATATCTCAATCCACGTAAGGTAGTGATACAAAGATCGAACCAAGTGCACTATGGTTGATCAGACCATAATACACCGATTCTGATTTAGATAATATATTAGTGTGGGCCCCCAATAATACATATGTCATGAACAAGCTCAATAAAAAAATAAGCTTGCAAAACTAGGCTATAATAGCAGCATAAGTCGAGGTAGTAAAAATATAAGTACGCTTGATTATGATGGAGGAAGGTACAGAATAATCTAAGTTCACCAAGAAGATCGGTGTTGTGCCTCTACAATTGCCATACTAATTTCTTGTCTAAGTCTAAAGTCAACCAAATGGGTGTATGAGCCTCTAAGTTCTACAGTCTAGATAAACACTAAAGTTCTATAGTCTAGATAAACACTATCTTCTTATGCAAGCCTATAGTTGGTGTTATTCATTTATATTTCATTAATTGGTCAGAAGGACTATGTGATACTAGATTATGAGGCATACTACCAAACTTACAAAAATTTAACTAATAGTGTTATCGAATACTAGAGTGTATATACCTAGTACAAGTCATCTTCCTAACCTTATCAAGCACGAGAGAAGATTGACGTTGAGATGGGATCAAGCAAGATGCAATGCAAGCAATCAAATGAGAATGCAAAATAAAATCAAGGGAGGTGATAAATAAGTGGATGAGATCCTATATTCTAATCCTATGCGCAGTCTTGCTCGGTAAAGTGACGTAACCGAGACAATATGCTCTCGACCTGCATGGGCCACCACAAAAATATGTCACGTCTCAGTCCCAAAATATGTAGTACTAGGAACACATAAGCATGCCAGCCGCATGGATATGGAAACTCCAATATATGGAAACCAAATCCATACGTACGCTGTAATATGAATATAAAATCCACAAGTGGTATAAACATATGTCACAAGTCACAGGGTACAATCTAAATCTCATCCACAGAAAATCAATATAAATGAATAACCAGCATCTATATAACTAGATCTCAACATAAGTATCTAAGGATGATAGTTGGATGGAAACAAAGCCACTACCAACTCGAATGTAAAGGTACAACACAATAAACACAATATAAGAATACCAGCTAACAGTCATGGGGCTCGAAGAGAGGACGTCCACGAAACATATATAACCATCCAAATCTGTGCTCCTGCAAATACTCAAGAACAGATACACCTGGCAGAGGACCAGGTCCTCAGAGGGACGTAACAAGATACAGAAAAGCGAGCCAACTTGAATACAGTAAACATGTATATAATTTGAAAATAAATAAGTACGCTGTACAAGATAATCTATATGAATGCAAATGAGGACAACTTTTCGATGTATGGGCAAGGGTAGGCTACTCGATCTAATCCTCACAACTCATGCACTCGTCAGTGGACATCATTAGCCGATATACCTCTGGGGTAGCGACCCTCGGAGTCCATCAATCGACGTACCTCTGGGGTAGCGACCATCGGACACGACCACCATAATGCGTGCTAGTGACTACGGTGTTACCAGAGTGGTTAAAAGCCCATACGCCTAATGATAGTCCTCTATGATACTAAGTGTCAAGTGTGTGTCAATATATCTAATATATAGTAATGACTGAAAGGAACTACACATGCAAGAAATATACAGAAATGAAATAAATATACAGGAATATACTAAGCATGCAAAATACTGTAAACAATTTGGCAAGGTATCTTGCCTGGTCTGAAAAGGATGAAGTCCAAACTCAAGGCGTCGTCCGATCTACCCGTCACATAAATTAAATAAGTTAGGTTACAACAGTGGGTGAATAGTTTTTGCTATTTCAATCTATTTTAACTCTGAATAAAATAACCTAAATTAGTATTTTAATCTTATTATAATCTAATTTTATTGTTAAGCTCTAATTTTGGTCCAAAGAAAGTAAATTTTAAGGATTTGTGATCCGTGGCACACAAATCGAGGCAATCCGTTGACCAAAAAGTCAACCGACTCAAATCCTGGATTTGTGTGTGGAATCCTATATATTTCAATGCTACATAAATACTGGAATCAACAATTTCATAAAATCATAAGTCGGTAAAGAGTTATGTCCACAAGGGCGCACAGATGATAGTTTTTGGTGGTTTTCTATTTACATCTATGTTGCACAAATTTTACAGTAGAATAAACTTATATTTTAAATTCTGGAAAAATACTTTTCTGAAAGTTCATCATGTCAGCTTTCCGAAACTTCAAACGGATCATAATTCTGAGTTCGGGATCTCCCAAAATCTCAAAAATACCAAAATACGTCTGATTTCGGACAATTGGCACTTTCGGAATATTCTGGAAAAATAGGTTCTGAAATTACTGAAATAATTTATATATTCAGAAAACTAACCTTGATATAATTCTAACAAAAAAACTGGAGCGCGTTTGGAGTCCAAAGCTAGGAGATATCGTCTTTTTAATTCGTCATAACTAGTAGAAAATGAGGCTGAATTTATGACAAATTTTGACTATTTTTGGACAAAAAATAGAGGAATTTGAGGAAGAAAAATATGAAGAATGAGGTATTTATAATGGTGGACACTACTTAATTAAATACGACTAGGATTGGTTAATTTGGATAGGATTATGATGAATTTAAATAATGATAGGATATGCATGAAGTTGCTTTCCTAGTAGGCTCAGGATTTGAATTAATTTAAAATAGAGTTTGAATTTATCTCAATAATTTATAATCTTAAATATAATTAAAGATAATACAAATAATTTATAAAATCTTATTAATATCTATTAACACTAAATTAGCATCTATCTAATATTAAGACTATATATATCCAAATAAATCCTAAATAATTTTAAAAATCTAAATAAATTTCTTAAAATTATAAATAAATTACAGAAAAATATAATTAAATATTTTAAACTAAAATAAATATTTGGTAGGAACAACATGCAAGTATGGTCGTATAGTAAATTATAGAAGCCTAGAAATTTATGTTTCCTAAGTTTTAATTACCAAAAATTCTAGAAAAATCTCCAAAAATCTAAAATAACATAAAATAATTCTAAATAAATATTTATATAAGTAAATATATCAAGAAATTTATTTTCTAATTTACTAAGAGAATACTCTAAAAAAATTTAATATCTATAATAAATATAATAATATAAAATACACACAAAATATCTATTTTTGGTGAGGGTGTTTACAGCACCTCAGTGCTATTTTCCTTCAAATGTGCGCCAGAAGTGCGCCAAAGTGCCAATCTTATTAAAAATATGCCAGTCTCCATACAACTTCAAAAGTGCGCATATTATCCTAATCGACAGTAAGCAATTTCGAATGCGTGTCTTACATGCCGTACTTCTCGTGAGAGGTGTACAAATAACTATCCCCCATGACCAATGCTTTCCTCATATACAAAGCTACGTGTCAAGCAGGCAGCAAGTTGTGCACCAACTCGTACAGAACGTAGGGTGTTAATCCACCATAAGTGCGCACATAATGGTAAAATAGTATTGACTGTCCATAGTGCGTGCACACTCTCATAACCACTCCTAAATCCTATAAATAGGAACACAGATGGGGAGAGAGAGAAAATGGGCTAGAATTCTCAAGTCTTTGAAATTCAAGAGCAGAGTGAGAGAAATAGAAGCTTCTCATGCCATTGTGCTAGAGCTTTCTTATTTTTCAACTCTCCAAGTTGTTCGCATCAATCTTCAAGTCTTTGAAATTTAAGAGCAGAGCGAAAGAAACAAAAGCTTCATGCCAACATGCTAGAGCTTTCTTGTTGTTCAACTCTCCAAGTTGTTCTTCGCATTCCCTACATCTCTCTGTCGTCGTGTGCATTTTTTTATCGTCGAGTGGTCCAAGGAGTACAGTGATCATTTGCAGATCAAATCTCTACAAATATACTTCTCTAGAATCAATTATACTTAGATTCCTGTTTACGATCTTCTTTTGCACTTTTTAACAGTTTGTAACATAAAAGTTTCATATTAAAAACTTTTCTCCGTAAACAGCTGGGCAAACGATTCATATGATCTCGTGAGTTAATCCTCTTCAGGGTCCTCATGACCAAGCCTGGGGCACTTAATTCTGGCCTGGCTACATGGGCCATACTGCTGTCACCTTATGACATAGTGTTTGTCCCATATAAGGCAGTTAAGGGCCAGGCATTGGTTGACTTCCTGACTTCTCATCTTATGCCAAAATCGTTGATGATGAGAACCCAAACGAAGTATTGGACTCCAATATGACAATGGGAGAGGTCGTTTAGTAAATGTTCTCCGACGGTGATTCAAAAACAGGGCCCAAAGGCGATATTGTCGCTGGAGTCGGAATAGTGTTAATTTTCTCCTATCCCAAACAGGACAATTAAGATCTACAGTGTTTACATTTCCTTCATTTATCTCCAGTAAGTGCATAGGTATAACACTAGCTTTTCCCATAACTTACTATAAAATCTATTATCTGTATTCAGGAGTCTTGAACACACAATAGATATTTGATCCTAAAAAAAGCTTCAAAGTGGGGCGGTCCTTAGGTCCCTCTACATATTCGTGTGGACTACTTAAAATTCAGTTCCTTTGGGCACTAGTTCACATCCATACTACCTCTAAACTAGAGTCCTAACATTCTCCCCACTAGGGTTTGCCATGTCTACATTACCTCTGAGCAAACCTTCCTATTTTGACTATCGACTGTCACGTACATAATACCTCTGATATTGATCGTCATCCAAATTTATCATCAGTACTTAATTCTAAGTACGCCCATGGAGATAAGGCCACAAAACCTATCACGTCTATATCACCTCTGATAAGGTTTTATTTTGAACTTATTACTTGCACTCATGTGCGCAGAAAGTAATAGGTCCACTAAAAATCTCCTAGTAGGATGTCCTTAGAAAGTTACGATGTTGTATTACGTCCATATTACCTCTAGGACAATACACAAGGCTCATACATAATTGCAACAAAAAGAGAAGCTTTTATTTCTTTAGCATAAAGGAAACAAGGAGCTGACTACATTGAAGGCTTACAAATGCCTCTATCAAATTCAAGCAACACAAAAAGAGAAAGAAAAGAAGTGCAAAAAAAACTACTAATGCTATGCATCAGAACACAACTTTTTTATTCGCCCGCGAAGCAGGATGATGTTCTTATCTATGCGCACTCTAGCCAAGTGCTCGTCCTCTCTAGCAATAGCTCCAGGGTCCTCATAATAGGCATAAGCCTCGTGCTTGTCATCCAACTTCTGCAAGGTAACTTCAATGGCAGCAGTTTCCTAGCCATTTGGCTTGACAAGGCACATATGGCTTCCTCCTCTTGCTTGGCTCCCGTGAGGTCATTCCCCACCGTATCAAGCTTGACTTGGAGTTTCTTGATCTCCTCCGTCACCTTAGCTACCTCCCGGGTCAGGACGTTATGCCTTGCGAGGCAACCCTCCCTAAGACCATTCAGTCTGTCGTAATTTTTGTGCTGACCCTGGAGGTTACGCTATAAGCCTTCCTTTGATAATGCATAATAGGTCTTCTCTATCTCTTTCACATCTAGAAGTTGTCCATACTCATGGGATACCATTCTTCCCATATCCAATCTTTGTGCCCGATGTTGTCCGCTCAGGTAATGCTCCACTTCGATCAAGTTCTGGCCCAATAGATCTGTCACTACCACATTTTCTAGAAAAGGGTATTTTAGTCATTTGGTAATTAACTAAATATTGTGCATGTTAAATATTTATTTGTTGTATTATTTATTTATTGTTAGCATATTAGATTTATTTTTGGACTTGTGTTAGTGGACCAACTAGTTTAGTTTAGACTCATGGACCAATATTTAATTCTAGTTAGAATTGAGCCCAATAATTAGAAGCCAATTTATTAGGAGGATGATTAATTATGTTAAACCCATTAGACTAGAAGCTTACCTCCTTAATTAATTTTTTTATGAGAGGCTCCAAGGGTTATTTTAGACTTTATATAGTAGCTTGAGGGAGGGGGCAAGTGAGGCCTATATAAAGTGGATGAAAACTTTCTCTCTCTTTATTTTTTATTCCAAATCTAGATCTAGAAAATTCTCTCAACCAAATCCCTACCAAATTTCCACCCAATTATTTCCTAAATCACCATTGGAGCTATTAGATCATGGATCTATAAGAAGGAGCATAGATCTACAAGGAGGAAGCATGGATCTACAAAGAGGAGCAAGGATCTACAAGTTGAAGGCCAATTTTACCAATTTTGGAGGTTTTATTAGGAATCCATCTTCTAATAGGTATAATTCTGTTTTTCCCCTTAATTTAGGTTCTAAATATAAGAATTAACCATGAAAAATTAACCCATATGCATAGGCTACCCATAGGATTTGGTTTTGTGTTCAATTCTTTCTGTGTTGTCAAGAAGCAAACTGCTGGCTTCCGGCTTAATGTGTCTGCTACAACGTTAGCCTTGCCTGGATGATAATGTAGCTCTATCTCAAAATCTTTTATCAATTTGAGACATCGACGTTGCCTCATATTTAACTCCTTCTGTGTGAAGACATATTTGAGACTTTTGTGGTCTGTATATATTTTCACTCGTTCCCCATATAAGTAATGTCTCCATAACTTTAGAGCAAATACAGCTGTTGCAAATTCCAAGTCATGAGTTGGATAATTCTTCTCATGTACTCGTAATTGCCTAGATGCATATGCAATTACCTTATATGCAATTACCTTACCATGCTGCATCAATACGCATTCCAAACCTTTTCTTGATGCGTCATTGTAGATCTCATAGCCTCCTGATCCTGATAGAATAGTTAATATTGGTGCTGAAGTCAGTCGCTTCTTCAATTCTTTGAAAGCGGCTTGACACTCGTCGGTCCATATAAACTCTTGATCTTTGCAAGTCAACCGAGTCATAGGTGTTGCTATCCTTGAGAAGTTCTCCACGAACCGTCGGTAATATCCCGCAAGTCCAAGGAAACTTCTCACTTCTACTGCTGATTTAGGAACATGCCATGTCTCGACTGCCGAGATCTTTTCTGGATTAACAGAAATACCATCTCCTGTAACGACATGCCCAAGAAATAAAACTTTGTCCAAGAAGAACTCACATTTACTGAGTTTTGCACATTTAGTGTAGATGCGCCCTTCATGCCCAAGGAAACTCTCTCCTCAAGGTCTCTAGGATAATTCGTAAGTGCTCCTCGTGTTCCTCGTGGCTTTTTGAATAGACAAGTATATCATCTATGAAGACAACCACGAACTGGTCTAAATACTGATGGAAGACTCGATTTATTAAGTCCATAAAGATAGCTGGAGCATTGGTTAATCCAAATAGCATGACCCGAAACTCGTAGTGCCCATATCTTATCCAGAATGCGGTCTTCTGGATGTCCTTCTTCCGTACCTTCACCTGGTGATATCCCGATCTCAAATCTATCTTTGAGAACATCTTGGCTCCACTAAGCTGATCAAATAGGTCATCAATGCGTGGTAGTAGATATTTATTCTTTACTGTTGTTTATGGTTAATAAACGGGAAAAGATTGATAATATGGAAAACGAGGCCTTATACGAAAACCCGTCCTTCTTTTATGTTTACAAACAAGATTGTACAATTTAATCCTATACGAGGATGTCTAAGTACAATTTATTTAATCTGGGTAAATATTGCTATAGGTGTCTGATCTGCAGTCGATCACTTTAGCCCTTGGACCACACGATGTTGAAGAAGTGCCGTGGAAGACAGAAAGCAGCTTCGAAGGTTGCTAAAGAGGGTGGATGCTCGATGCGAAAGTCGTCGATCCCTTCTCTTTTCTTGAGCTCCGGATTCTCCTCTCTCTCTCTCTCTCTCGACCGTTTGACCTTCGATCTTTGCGATCGTTGGATCTGATACTGGATTTCTTGATCAGTTTTCAGACCTAATTTCTTCGACCTTTCGACCTTCAATTTGTCGACCTTGTTCCTCATTGATAGAGGTCTCTATTTATAGAGTTTTTAGTGACAGTGACCACACAGTCGACGTAGAAATCAAGTAGTGGAAAGTACAGCACCCTTTTATACGAAGGTTTAAAATAACCAATGCCTGCATATAGATTACCTTTTGAGTGAGCATGTGACGCGCGTCCAACTAAGGGATAGAACGCGTATATCTGCTGCGAAGATCACGGCGTAGAAGCCACGTAGGTAGTTATCCCTTGTGTAGAAGAGGTTGGCGTAGAAGCCAATGACTGTCACCATGGCATAGAAGCCAAAATAGGCATAGAAGCCGAGTAGGCGTAGAAGCCAAGTGGGCATAGAAGCCGAGTGGTCATAGAGGCCGAGTAGGCGTAGAAGCCAAGTGGGCATAGAAGCCGAGTAGGCGTAGAAGCCAAGTAGGAATAGAAGTCGAGCAGGCATAGAAGCTGAGATGATGTGGACGTTTTAGCCGAAATTACGGTTCTTGGAGATATAATCAAATCTCTTGCGTTAAATGAAGAGATCTACCCCCATCCTGCACATTAAATGCAGAGGCTTGTCAAGATTTACCATCATTCTGTGCATGAAATACAGATACGCGCCTCAAATTTTGTACAAAGAGTAACTGCTGATGTGGCGGTTTGTTTGCCTTCTGCGGAGCGTAAGAAGCTCACGTTTGCCTGTGTAAAACTGGACGGCATATTCCCTTATATGCGTAAGAGTAGTTTACGCAAAGGGGATGTCACTAAACAACGGTCCGGTGACATTTAATCGAATCTCTAGCATTAAATATGGAGATCCGCCATTTATCCTGTACATTAAATGAGGAGGCATGTTTTAAAGGCCTACCACCCTTCTGTGCATCAGGTGCAGAGACGTGCCTTGGGCATCTGTCAGTATTCGATACTTTAAGTGCAGAGACGTACCTCGAGAAACTGTCACCGCTCTGCGCATTAAATACAGAGACGTGCCTCGAGCCCTGTATAAAGTACAGCTTTTGACGTGGTAGGCTGTTTGTCTTCTGCGGAGCGTAAATAGCTCACATCTGCCTGTGTAAAATAAGGCGGCGTATTCCTTCGTATGTGTAAAAGTGGTTTACGCAAAGGAAATGGGAGTAAATGACAGCCTGGATTGCAGTGCCGCGCCATCATGATACCCGTCGCTTGGGTTATCGTGCAGTACTCTTTGTCAGGAGTCCAGACGTCAGGTTTATTACATGATCTGACAGGTTCATTTTGAAGAATACAAAGCGTTCCTCGTACACTTCAATGCTGCATTAAAAGCGGATGAGTTTTACGTCATATAAGCGATGAAGCACCCTGTTTACGCTGAAGCAGTCTGGACATACTGCATTACGCGGATGGTCCTTGAGCCTATATTTTTATGCTGTGCTCAGCAAAAAAGCTCTGTTGCACGTTTGATGGCTCTGAGGTCCTCTGTTTACGTTGCCCCGCATCAATATGCTGCGTATAGCTATCCAGCGTATTTTTTATGCTTCTACAAGACCGCTTTCAAAGCTTTTAAATTCCTCATAATTTAAAATGCTTTGAATGAAGCATGAACCGTTCCTCGTAACTCGAAACACTCTTAATGGAGCCTGAAACGGTCAAGCCTGACACATTCTTTCATGGCTGACTTTATGGCGGAGTTATTGGGGATTGGTGAGATCTCTTTTGCCTATAAAAAGGCTGAGGAGTTTTCCTGTTCTTCCTACACTTCCTTCACCATACAGAGATGATGGCCGGAGTTTGTCTGGTCGACTTGAGAAAGAAGGAGATCATGCTCTTCCAGCATGTAAGGAGCCGAAAAAGACGGCATCTTCGAGCAAATATCCTCTGCAATGATGGATCATTGAAGGATATCATAGCCTCCTTTGCTCGGGATAATCAGCAAATTTGTATGGTGGTTCTTCGGGAGAGAAGAAGGGTTGTATTTTGCCATGCCGCTTGCAAGCGGTACCTTCTCCCGTTACCTCCGAGTACGAGAGCAGACAAACTGTAACTGCCGTCCTCGAGTGGCATTGGTTGTAGGAAAGCAGAGTTACCCTGCTTTTCTTCTGTTGGAGGATGGGTCTATGCCCAGTTTTGGTATCCTCCCGCCACTGATCATCTTCTTGTTCATCGACTGTGGATGTCGATAAACTGCCATGGAATAAGAGGAAGATCTTCACCAATGAGAGAACCTGGCAGAACAGATTCTGGATGCGATCTTCAGACGACGATGAGGAAGCCCTTTGTAGATGGAATTTCTCTCATATGTAATCATGAAAAATGAAGAAAACCCTTGTAGACTGGATTTCCCTCATGTAATCATGCTTTTAATTTTAATAAAATTGTCTTTCTTCTTTGCATATGATCATGTTGCCATACTTTGCTGTGAAGTCTGAATATGTGTAGCTTTGACACGTCTGATTCTTTACGCCGACTCTGTTAGAAAGAGTGCTAGGTCCTGTCCTGTCTTTTACGCATAACTAAGGATGCGTAGAAAGCCGTTGTAGCAGTCGAGTGTTCGAACTGTCCTGCTGTTAGGAACCGCGTAGAATTCTGAACTATTTTTACTTCTGATAAACAGAATTTTTGTTCAGACCGTCGTCTTCAAGAGTGATTTCTCAAAAATCCCCTGGAACAGGGCGAGGAATGGCTGTCAAGAATTGAGCTGCCATCTTGAATTTGTAGACAAAATATTCAGACTAGATTCTGGATGAACTTCGAATTGACCCATGAAGAAGAGTAATTTTCAATATTGAACTCCGTATGCTTCGGGTACTTGGGGTATCTTGAGGTCAAGAGGGAGTATCTTCTGTGTGAACTCCTACAATTGACCGCCTTGATAATTTGTTCAGATGTACTGTACTGGCCTGCGTATTTTTCAGATACGCGGAAAGTCGTGGAGCGTGAAATTATAAGTTCGTTGCCTCTGAGCGTAAGCTAAAAGCCACCGAGCGTAAAATCATAGACTTGTAGTTTCTGAGCGTGAAGTCATTGGTTTGTAGCCTCTCAAGCATAAAAGCTACCGAGCATAAAGGCATCCGGGCATAAAACCATAGACTTGTAGCCATTGAACGTAAAACCGTAGATTTGTAGCTGTCGAGTGTAGAAAGCTCCTTGGTGCAGAACTGTAGATTTGTAGCTTCTAAAAAGAAAATCTTCTGAGCGTGAAGTCGTGGATCTGTTGCCTCTGAGCGTAAAAAGCTACCGAGCGTGAGATCGTAGATTTGTAGCTGCTGAGCGTGAAGTCGTAGGTTTGTAGCCTCTCGAGCATAAAAGCTACCGAGCACAAAGGCATCTGGGCGTAAAACCATAGACTTATAGCCTGTGAGCGTAAAAATCGTAGATCTGTAGCTGTCGAGCGTAGAAAGCTCCTTAGCGTAAGAACCGCGAATCTTCCTCGCACGAAAACTTTTCGAATTCGCTGACTGTCCGCCTTCTCTGAGTAAATAGGCTGACGTAGTACCCAATTATAACCAGATATTAATTAGGAGATTTTGGTTCGGGATTCGAGGAGTCCATCCGAACTCTATATATACCCCAAGTTTCTGAGAGAAAAACTTTTCATCCGTCTTCTGTGAAAGAAAGCCTTCGTTTGTTCGAGTTTCTTCTTCGTTTCTTCTCCAAGATTTCAAAGTTTCCAGAAATGGCCTCGAAACAATCCTCCTCCACTAAGGAAAAGAAGATTTATTCTTCTTCTCGTTCTTCTGCTCAGGTGAGAGCGTCTTCGGTCGGGCAAGGCGAACTTTATTCTGAGCGAAGTATCTCGCCGACGAGCAGTGCACCCGGTCTTAAAGGTAGAGCTTTTGGGACGAAGAAGAACGACTGAAAATCCTTCGCACATGTTGTACGTGACCGTGCTAGGTCGTCTTCTATGCTTATAGTTTGAGAAAGATGATGCACAGAGACGTTTTATATTTTACGCCCACATTTCTAATGTGTCAGCGCAAAAACTCTATATTTTTGCAGTCTGGCGTAAAAGCTTTGACTGTCGAAAGTTGGAGTATAAAATTTGAGCGTTACGCTTCTGGATGAAGATTCTGGCGTAATGACTCAATTTTACCAGTCTGGTGTAAAGCACATACTGTATACTGCCAGCCTTGAACTTTATACTTTAGGAAATGGATTCCAGCGTAATGGTCAAGTTTTTACGGTCTTGGTGTAGAGCACAGACTGTTAAATTTTTTGCGTAGGCTGCAAGATCTGTAATGTCTAGTTATGGGAACTGACGTATTTTTCTTGTACTCTTGCAGTTAACCTGCATGTGTCTCCGCTAGCCGATGTGATGGGTTCTGCCGTCAGGATACTGCACTCCAACTATCTGGAGGATCTGTCACACGTGACATTTCCTATCTCCGGGCCGCAGTATCCTGAAGGAAGGGAGATTCTGATATCGGCTCAGGGCGAGCGAATGCTGCTGAGCATGATCAACAGGAAGCCCCTGACGTACATAGACAGGGACCAATACATAAAGCTGGCTTTCCTCTTCGGGGACATGATCGACAAGCAGTCCCAGACGAAGCCCAAGAAAGAACTCTAGGTTTTCCCTGCCGGGAGCTTGGTTTTGTATCTGCCCAAGATGCCGAGAGACTATCCTATCTCAGCTTTCTTTCATGCTACACATCCCAGGAGGATGTCGTGGACGTTGACTCCCGATCTTCACGGCAGGTCGGGGAAGATCTTTCATCTGAAAGGAGCTGACCAGGGGTCGTTTGTCAGCCGGCCTATCGGCAATGTGACGACGTTCAGGGGACTGTACCTGCACAGTATCCTGAGTGAAGACATCTTAGTGATCCAGCCGGTCCAGTTATTGACCTTCTGCAATAATTTTATGGGGCACAGGGGAGTATACCCTAAGGTGAACCCTCGGTGCGGTGGGTGGATCACCCCTATAAACCTTCGATGGGCTCGCTTAGTTGATTGGGCCCTGAAGCATTTTCAGACCGAGTTGGAGAGCATTGGTCTGTTTGCAGCTGTGAGGGCCACCAGTGTTGGGTTACCTCCTAACCCCAACCTATTTTTGGCACTGATGGAGCGATATATTTTGCTCACCGGGACTTTCGCCACTCCACTGGGTGAGTTGGGATTGGCCCTTCATGAGATGGCAGAGATCTCGAGACTGCCGATTGGGGATACTCCGTATGAAGAGTATGTTCCTACGAACCAGGAGCTGGGGGATTCAGACCCTCGGGTAGTATAAGTGTATCAGGAGCTGATGTGCCACTACCTCGCTTGCACTGCTTTTTATGGTGAGCCCTCAGATTTGGCTCATATCAATAAATGGACGTCCTATCTCTTCTTTCACCGGTCCTGGAATGCTAAGCCGGAGAAGGTATTGGAAGGCAAGGATCTGCTTGTGAATCCTCTGAGCGTGCTTAATGCTCAGGTAGTCGACGATCTCATGGTAGACGCAGGGGCTCCGGACTTGATCCTCGATGAAGGGATAGGACAGTATCCTGTAGGCATTAAAGCCTATAGTTATTTGAGGCGCTGCAGCAGGCCTCTGTCCAGGGAAGCTCAACTGGCTGGCTTCCTCTCCATATGGCTGCGCCGAGTGGTGATACCTGGCGTCGCATCTGCGGACCGCATTCACCGTAATACGCTATGGCCTGCAGTACGTCTGGTGTTTGGGGCAAGACAGGGCTTGCTTCCTGCCATGGTGTGCAGCATTCAAGTTGGCCTAAGGGCCATGACTGACGGGCTGCTCGCCGATGAAACTCGGCGTGATAGCTTTCCCAGGGTAGAATTACCATACATGTATCTGATGGGATGGTTAATTCTTCATAACCCCAGGGTTATGTCTCCCGGCTCCGGCAGTAGTTTGGGGGCTAGTTTCTTATTGAACTACCAGAAATCTTCCTAGAATATGGCCACGGTTCTAGACTGTCGGCGGGTGCTGGGCTTCAGTCACAGCTGAAAGCTCTTCTGTACTGTCCTTTCTGTACATCACAATCAATCGGGGATTAGGCTTGAAGATTCAGGCAGAGAGAAGACCAATCTTTCTTCTGAAGATTTTAATTGGTTGGTCTGGATTAGACCTTCCAATTTAGTGTACAGGAGTGAAGACCATTGCTTCTTGGAGCCCTACCTGCCTAGTCGGTTTGCCAGGCAGTTTGGGTACGATCAGTTGCACGTGGGCAACGCCGTCACCAGCTTCTATTCTAGGGGTGGACTCATTGATGGAGCGAGAGGATGGCGATATTTCCTCATGGGTTACACTGGAGCAATTTTTACCGTGCCGGTCATTACATTCTCTACGGAGCTGCGCATTCTGCACTCGTATGCCCAGTTATATGTGGCAACGAACACCGTCCATCGTAATTTTGACATGCATAGAAGTTTTAGGGTGCCCTCTTCCAAGTCTAGGGGAAGAGTGGAAGTCCCCTCGGTCTCTTCCGATGAGGGTGAGGAGTTCGTCAATCCAGATGAGCCTCTGTTGGCGGTATCGAGGGGTGAAGTACCCCTGCCTGCAGGGCCTTTGGTAATCTCCGGGAAGCGAAGGGCTCCTACTCCGAAGGAGACTTTCCCTCGCAAGAGGAAGAAGAAGATGGTTAATCGTCCTCTCCGGATTCCTGGTATTGAGGCTCCTGGAAGTGAGCCTGCATCTCCCCATGTTGGGGATGATTCTTTGATTGGAGGTTCCTCGCCTTTTAGAGAGGGACCCTCTATAGTTCCGGCTGGTGGTGCCGGAGAATCTCTGTTGGAGGCTGCCGTCGCTGCTACTGCTTCAGGTAGTGGAACGAGGTCACCTCCGGGGCTGAGTATATCTTTACGTGGATCGGCATCGGGAGAGACTCATGTCGTGCCTGTAAGCGCACCTGGCAAGATCCCAGTCGATGAGCCTCGGTTGGAATTTGACGAGGACCTGGAAGACTATTTGCCAGCATCGGTTAGCAGACCCATTTTTTCAGGTATGACAGCTTGCTTAGCATCGTTAAGAAATGATTTAGCTGTACAGGCCGCAGATGCGACATATATGCCGTCGGCCATGGGTAAATGTCGTCTTCATGCCTCTTTTTAGAAAAGTTAACATCATTTCGATACTAACTTCCCTTCGTACTCTTTTCAGGGGAAGACCTCTTCGAGGAGGGCAGTGTAGATGCGCCCTTCATCTCTGCATCAGGTCTTGGCGGCGACACGGAGGTGGCTGACTTTGAGGATGTTTGTGGTATTAAACAAAAAAATGAAAGTGTATTTCAATGACGAGGTTTATACGAAACCCACGTCCTTTGGTTTATAAACAAACTTGTACAATTTAATCCTATACGAGGATGTGGGAGTACAATTTATTTAATCTGGGTATAAATTGCTATAGGTGTCTGATCTGCAGTCGATCACTTTAGCCCTTGGACCACACAATGTTGAAGAAGTATTATGGAAGACAGGTAGCAGCTTCGAAGGTTGCAGAAGAGGGTGGGTGCACGATGCCAAAGTCGTCGATCCTTGTTCTTTGCCTGAGCTCCGGATTCTCTCTCTCTCTCTCTCTCTCTCTTGACCTCTGGTTCGATCTTTCTGGGAAGTTCGACCTTGTTCGATCTTCAAGTTTTTAGTTTTTCGACCATGTTCCCCATTGATAGGGGTCTCTATTTATAGAGTTTTGGTGACAGTGACCACTCTGTCGATGTAAGAACCGAGGAGTAAAAAGTACAGCACCCTTTTACACAATGGTTAAAATAACCAATGCCTGCGTATAGATGACCTTTTGAGTGAGCATGTGACGCGTGTCCAACTAAGGGGACAAAACGCGTATATCTGCTGCGAAGATCACGGCGTAGAAGCCACGTAGGTAGGTATCCCTTGTGTAGAAGAGGTTGGCGTGGAAGCCAAATGACTGTCACCCTGGCGTAGAAGCCAAATAGGCATAGAAGCCGAGTGGGCATAGAAGCCGAATGGGCATAGAAGCCGAACGGGCATAGAAGCCGAGTAGGCGTAGAAGCCGAATGGTCGTAGAGACTGAGTGGGCATTTGAAGCCGAATGGGCGTAGAAGCCGAAGGAGCACAGATCTTGAATGGACGTAGAAGCCACTGTGTATCGTGCTAGAGTGCTGATATGGAAGTCTTTAGCCGGAATTACGACTTTTGAAGATATAATCAAATCTCTTGCAGAGATTTGCCATCATCTTGTGCATTAAATACGGAGGCATATTTTGAAGGTCTGCAGCCCTTCTGTGTAACTGTCACAGGGACGTGCCTCCAGAGAAACTGTCACCGCACTGTGCAATTTAGACGTAGAGACGTGCCTCGAGCCCCGTACGAAGTACAGCTTTTGACGTGGCAGGCGGTTTGTCTACTACGGAGCGTAAAATAGCTCATATTTGCCTGCGTAAAATAAGGCAGCGTATCTCCTTGTACGCGAAAGAGCAGTTTATGCTGAGGGGACGTCAGTAAACGACGGTTCAGCGATATTTTAACCAAATCCTCTGCATTAAATGCAGAGATCCACCATCATACTGTGGTGCGCATCCCGAGGGGTCTGTCCTCGTTTCTAGCTGTCCTCTGGGTAGCCGTGCAGCACTTTTTGTCAGGAGTCAGAGGTCAGGTTCACTACGTGACTTGACAGGTTCATTTCGGGGAAGACGAAGCGTTCCTCGTACGCTTTAATGCTGCTTTGAGAGCGGATGAGTTTTACGCCATGGAGGCGAGAAAGAATCCCGTTTACGCTGGAGCGGCCTGGACGTACTGCACTTACGCGGATGGTCCCAACATATTTTACGCCGTACTTAGCAGAAAAGCTCCACTGTACTCTTGATGGCCTTGAGGTCCCCTGCTTACGCTGCTATGCATCACCATGCTGCGTAGAGCTATCCAGCGTATTTTTCATGCTTCTACAAGACCCCCTTCAAAGCTTTCAAATTTCTTCGGAATTTGGAACGCTTTGAATGAAGCATGAACCACTTTTGAGGACCGTTCAGATGTACGCGTGATCTAGCTGGCGTATCCTTCAGATATACGGGAAGTCGTGGAGCGTGAAATCATCAGCCTGTAGCCTCTGGGCGTAAAATACCATCGAGCGTGAAATCGTAGACTTGTGGTTCCTGAGCGTGAAGTCGTAGGTTTGTTGCCTCTCGAGCATAAAAGCTACCGAGCACAAAGGCATCCGGGCGTAAAACTATAGACTTATAGCTGTCGAACGTAAAGTCGTAGATTCGTAGCTATCGAGCGTAGAAAGCTCCTTTAGCGTAGAACTGTAGATCTGTAGCTCCTGAAAAGAAAAAATTTTCGAGCGTGAAGTTTGCGGATCTGTTGCTTCTGAGCGTAAACTAAGCGCCACCGAGCGTGAGATCATCGATTTGGTATCTGCTGAGCGTAAAGTCGTAGGTTTGTTGCCTCTCGAGCATAAAAGCTGCCGAGCACAAAGGCATCCGAGCGAAAAAAAAACCATAAACTTATAGCTTGCGAGCGTAAAATCGTAGATCTGTTGCTGTCGAGCGTAGAAAGCTCCTTTAGCGTAGAAACCGCCGAACTGCTTTGCGCGAAGAATTTTTTAAATTCGCTGACTGTCCGTCTTCTCTAAATGATAGGCTGACGTAGTACGATACCGTATTTGTTGAGGATATCCCACTGGGGGATTTTTAATGGACCTATTATTTGTTGTGCACATTAATTGCAAATAATAAGTTCAAAATAAATCCTATCAGAGGTAGTATTGACGTGATAGGTATTGTGGACTTAACACCACTGGCGTACTTAGAGTTTAAGTACGGGTGTTGAGTTGAAATGACAACCGATATCAGAGGTAATATGGACATGATAATCGATAGCCGGACCATAATGGTTCGTTCAGAGGTAATATGAACATAACAAACTCCCTGGGTTGTGACTATATCGGGGATAGAGGCATACATCTGCTCAGAGGTAATATGGACATGGCAGTTTTTGTGGACTCAACACCACTGGCGTACTTAGAGTTAAGTACGGGTGCTAAGTTGAGATGATAATCAATATCAGAGGTAATATGGACGTGATAATCGATAGCCGAATTTAGGAAGGTTTGTTCAGAGGTAATATGAATATGACAAACTCCCTGGGTTGTGACTCTATCGGGGATAGAGGCATACATCTGCTCAGAGGTAATATGGACATGGCAATTTTTGTGGACTCAACACCACTGGCGTACTTAGAATTAAGTACGGGTGCTAAGTTGAGATGACAATCGATATCAGAGGTAATATGAACATGATAATCGATAGCCAAATTTAGGAAGGTTTGTTCAGAGGTAATATGAATATGACAAACTCCCTGGGTTGTGACTCTATCGGGGATAGAGGCATACATCTGCTCAAAGGTAATATGGACATGGCAGTTTTTGTGGACTCAACACCACTGGCGTACTTAGAGTTAAGTACGGGTGCTAAGTTGAGATGACAATCGATATCAGAGGTAATATGAACATGATAATCGATAGCCAAATTTAGGAAGGTTTGTTCAGAGGTAATATGAACATGACAAACTCCTTGGGTTGTGACTCTATCGGGGATAGAGGCATACATCTGCTCAGAGGTAATATGGACATGGCAGTTTTTGTGGACTCAACACCACTGGCGTACTTAGAGTTAAGTACGGGTGTTAAGTTGAGATGACAATCAATATCAGAGATAATATGGACATGATAATCGATGGTCGAATTTAGGAAGGTTTGTTCAGAGGTAATATGAACATGACAAACTCCCTGGGTTATGACTCCATCGGGGATGGAGGCATACATCTGCTCAGAGGTAATATGGACATGACAGTTTTTGTGGACTCAACACCACTGGCGTACTTAGAGTTAAGTACGGGTGCTAAGTTGAGATGACAACCGATATCAGAGGTAATATGGACATGATAATCGATGGCCGAATTTAGGAAGGTTTGTTCAGAGGTAATATGAACATGACAAACTCCCTGGGTTGTGACTCCATCAGGGATGGAGGCACACATCTGCTCAGAGGTAATATGGATATGGCAGTTTTTGTGGACTCAACACCACTGGCGTACTTAGAGTTAAGTACGGGTGCTAAGTTGAGATGACAACCGATATCAGAGGTAATATAGACATGATAATCGATGGCCGAATTTAGGAAGGTTTGTTCAGAGGTAATATGAACATGACAAACTCTCTGGGTTGTGACTCCATCGGGGATGGAGGCACACATCTGCTCAGAGGTAATATGGACATGGCAGTTTTGTTGACTCAATACCACTGGCGTACTTAGAGTTAAGTACGGGTGTTAAGTTGAGATGACAATCGATATCAGAGGTAATATGGACATGATAATCGATGGCCGAATTTAGGAAGGTTTGTTCAGAGGTAATATGAACATGACAAACTTCTGGGATGCAATTCTATCGGGGATGGAAGTGCATATCTGCTCAGAGGTAATATGGACATGGCAGTTGCGTGCTGAGTTAGCATCATCTTGTGCATGTTCTCCATTATGGATTGTATTTGTTTCAGAGATGTCTCCAGTACAGTGATGCGTTGTTCCACGTTTCCTGATGGCAAAACTTTCTCGCGTTCATCTTCAACGGCGTAAACTCCTATTTCCCTGGGCGTCATCGAAGGATTAGTATAGGTCACCGCAGAAGTCGATTCTATACTCTCAGCATCTGATCCGGGAGATTGGCGACCCCAGCGTCAGAATCAGACGAGTATAAAGCTGGTTGCTGTGACCTTGCACGGGTATTTTGGAACACCCCAGCTTCAGTGTTCCTGAGGAGTCTTCGAATCTCCTTCGGCTCGGAGGCCTAGAGGGATGACGTCTTGAGCTCGACCCTCCTCTAGGTATGTATGAAGCCATGTTCACGGATGCATGCGCGGGCTCTTCTTCCTGAAAAGACTGAGAGTAGCTCAATCGGTCGAAAACCGATCGTTTTGCTTTAGAACAGCAGCAGTCAATCACAATTTTATGACTATTACAACATTGCTCGCCAGGGGGTATAATAGACACGTTGGAAGGTCCCCTCTCCTTACGCTTCTGGATTAGATATTTGTGCAAGTCAGGAGGAGTAGAGGAAGAAGACAACGACTTGTTCCTTCTGTTCCCATCAGTGGGCACGCGGAGATTGGGCACCATGGTTTTCCCTGTGCCACCTGTGTACAACAGATTGGCCATCTGGGTGGCGGATAATCCCCGGGGAGGGTGTCTTTCCGCAACCTGAGCTTGCTTTACACCGTGGGACTTCGCCTGGCGTAATTTGGAGATTTGCTCAGACTGACGTAAAGCTGAAGAGGTCCTCAGTCGGCCGTCGGCTTCCCGCATAATCCGGAGGGTAAGCAGATTGCTCCCTTGTTGGAGTAAAGGCCGAGAAGTTGAGTACTCTGCCGCTTGCTTTCCCTTGCGGAAATCACAGCGCTCATCTGGTTCCCCGTAGAGGTCAGATGTTGTCTTGCGCACGAAGCATGATTTATATTTCTGATTTGGCGCTGAGGCATCATCAGAAGTTTGGTCTGTACCGCGCGTAGCGGGAGACTGGTTTCTACGTGTAGAGCACAGTAGATACTTCTGGGTTAGCGCTGAGACTTTGTCCGAAGTCTTGTCTGTACCGTGCGTAGCGGGAGACTGGTTTCTACGTGTAGAGCGCAGTGGATACTTCTGGGTTAGCGCTGAGGCTTTGCCCGAAGTTTCGTCTGTACCGCGTGTAGCGGGAGACTAAATTTTACGTACAGGGCACGGAGGGAGCGATGCTACAACCTCATTGGTCGGAGAGATTGGAGAGTCCACAGGAATGGCGGAGGATGTCTTGGGCATCCACACCTTGCGCAGCTTCCTGTTGTCTTGGACGGAGAGAGGGTGAGAGATACCCCCGGTTCGAAGCATGTCTTTGTAGGCAGACTGGTCGAATTGGACGACCAGTATCTTCTTCACGGTTTCTATAGATACCGCATCGTGTTGAGCAATCGCTTCTTCGTCAGAAGAGAAAGATGTCCCCAGCAGAGTCGCCATCTTGTTTGTGGTATTAAACGAAAGAATGAAAGTGTATTTCAATGACGGGGTTTATACGAAACCCGTGCCCTTTGGTTTACAAACAAACTTGTACAATTTAATCCTATACGAGTATATGGGAGTACAATTTATTTAATCTGAGTATAAATTGCTATAGGTATCTGATCTGCAGTCGATCACTTTAGCCCTTGGACCACACGATGTTGAAAAAGTACCGTGGAAGACAGGTAGCAGCTTCGAAGGTTGCAGAAGAGGGTGGGTGCACGATGCCAAAGTCGTCGATCTCTGCTCTTTGCCTGAGCTCCGGACTCTCTCTCTCTCTCTCTCTCTCTTGACCTCCGGTTCGATCTTTCTGGGAAGTTTGACCTTATTCGATCTTCAAGTTTTTAGTTTTTCGACCTTGTTCCCCATTGATAGGGGTCTCTATTTATAGAGTTTTGGTGACAGTGACCACTCTGTCGGTATAAGAACCGAGGAGTGGAAAGTACAGCACCCTTTTACACAACGGTTAAAATAACCAATGCCTGCGTATAGATGACCTTTTGAGTGAGCATGTGACGCGTGTCCAACTAAGGGGACAAAATACGTATATCTGCTGCGAAGATCATGGCGTAGAAGCCACGTAGGTAGGTATCCCTTGTGTAGAAGAGGTTGGCGTAGAAGCCAAATGACTGTCACCCTGGCGTAGAAGCCAAATAGGCATAGAAGCCGAGTGGGCATAGAAGCTGAATGGGCATAGAAGCCGAACGGGCATAGAAGCCGAGTAGGCGTAGAAGCCGAATGGTCGTAAAGACTGAGTGGGCGTTTGAAGCCGAATGGGCGTAGAAGCCGAAGGAGCACAGATCTTGAATGGGCGTAGAAGCCGCTGCGTATCGTGCCAGAGTGCTGTTGTGGACGTCTTTAGCCAGAATTACGATTTTTGAAGATATAATCAAATCTCTTGCAGAGATTTTCCATCATCTTGTGCATTAAATACGGAGGCGTGTTTTGAAGGTCTGCATCCCTTCTGTGCAACTGTCGCAGGGACGTGTCTCCAGAGAAACTGTTACCGCTCTGTGCAATTTAGACGTAGAGACGTGCCTCGAGCCCCGTACGAAGTACAGCTTTTGACATGGCAGGCGGTTTGTCTACTGCGGAGCGTAAAATAGCTCATGTTTGCCTGTGTAAAACAAGACAGCGTATCTCCTTGTACGCGAAAGAGCAGTTTATACTGAGGGGACGTCAGTAAACGACGGTTCGGCGATATTTTAACCAAATCCTCTGCATTAAATACAGAGATCCGCCATTATACTGTAGTGCGCGTCCCGAGGCGTCTGTCCTCGTTTCCAGCCGTCGTCTGGGTAGCCATGCAGCACTTTTTGTCAGGAGTCAGAGGTCAGGTTCACTACGTGACTTGACAGGTTCATTTCGGGGAAGACGAAGCGTTCCTCGTACGCTTTAAAGCTGCTTTGAGAGCGGATGAGTTTTACTCCATGGAGGCGATGAAGAACCCCGTTTACGCTGGAGCGGCCTAGACGTACTGCACTTACGCGGATGGTCCCAACATATTTTACGCCGTGCTTAGCGGAAAAGCTCCACTGTACTCTTGATGGCCTTGAGGTCCCCTGCTTACGCTGCCAAGCATCACCATGATGCTTAGAGCTATCCAGCGTATTTTTTATGCTTCTACAGAGGAGGAAACATCTTCGGGTGCCGGCTCGCCTGTCGACGAGATTCTGATATCTTAGGAGGAGGACGAGCCTGTCATTGCGATAATGCCTCCTTTGAGTATGCTGGTATCTTCGTCCGGTGTTGGCGCTTCTTCTTTCGTCGCACCACCTGTTGAGGCGACGACCGTGGCAACATCGTCTGCGGTTGTTCTCGGAGGGGGATTCGCCAATATCGAGGCCACCCCCAGCGTCCAATCGGATCTAGCTGTGCTGATCGAGCAGTATACTGATATCTTCTACACCACTTTAAAAATATTAATATCAAGGGTATTGACAAAGAATCTGAGTTTTGCGTCACTGAAGAGGTCCTCCCAGTCCACGATAATGTCGATCCGAGAATTCGACGACACTGGGCTAGCTGAAATGCTGGAGGAGATAGTTAATGGTTTGGAGCAACCCATTAACGAATACTTGCAGCTAGCTTAAGACAATGTTGAAGATCTGGTCCAGGCTAGATACGACTCCATGACTGCGCGGCTTGCCAAACAGATGGCAGGCGTAAATAAATCCATCCAGACACATCAGCAAGAGATGGATGAAGGAAAAGTCGTCCTGGAGGAGACCATTGCTCTTCGAACAAAGTGCTAGGCCGAGCATGAAGAGAATGTAGCGAGGGTCCTCAGGCTAGAAACGAAACTCGCTCAGGCAAAAGAGTGGGCTTCTCAGTCGTCGGAAGCTTTAGTTGTGGTGGATAGCCGATTGGGCGTAGCACAACAAAACTTGGCGCGTGGAGATGTCGCCCGTGCTGGTTTTCTTCGGGCTAGAGCCGAACTGTCCCTCCTGAGCAATGATGAAGCACGGCTGGAGCGGGCTCGCCATGATGTCTTGGATTCCAGGACTGAGAGGATGGCCGCACTGGCGCAGCAGCTTCACGACCTGACTGCTCCCCCAAAATGATGTACTTTTGCTTTTACTTTTCAATGTACTTATGCTCCTTTTTTTTTAGAATAATAAAGAGGCTTTTATCTGACTTTGTGGACCCATCATTTTGGAATATAAATGACAGGTTTGGGTGAAAGTAATATCAGAGGTAATATGGACGTGATATACTCTTGGTAGATTTTAGTAGGATATATCTATTCAGAGGTTATATGGACATGATAGAATACGATCCTACTAGTTTCGTTTTGGAAGTAGTTTTGTCAGAATAAGGTTTTCGCCATATTCCACTTGAGTAGAGGAGGTTAAGCATAGTACCTTTTCAGGAATTTGCCATTGATAGGAGCCATTAACAGGTCTCCATTAGGCTAGGCTAGCCTGTAAGCGCCGTTTGAGAACGTCGTCTCGATCACATAAGGGCCATCCCATTTGGGCTAGAATTTGCCCTTACTTTTGTGAGTAAGAATTATCGGCCGTCTTATGGCTAAAACTAGCTCGCCGACTTTGAACACCCTTTTCTTCACTTTTTGATTAAAAGCCCTGGAAATGCGTGCTTGGTAGAGGGCGATGCGCTGTTGAGCTTGGAGGCGTTTCTCGTCTAATCCTTCCAGCTCTTGAAGCCTTAACAGGTCATTCTTTTCTTGAGTCAACCCATTAGCCACGGCTATCCTGAGTGACGGGATTTGGATCTCGATGGGGAGAACCGCTTCACTCTCGTAGACTAATGAGAATGGGGTACAATCTGTCGGTGCTCGTACCGTTGTGCGGTATGCCCATAGACATCCTCCCAGCTTCTCATTCCAATCCCTTTTGTTCGAAGAGACGAACTTCTTCAAGAGCTTGATAATGGTTTTGTTGAAAGCTTCCGCCAAACCATTAGCAGCAGGATTATATGCCGTAGAGGCGACATTTTGTATCTGATTTTTATCGCAAAATTAATGAAACGCTTGGCTGATAAATTAAGGCCCATTGTCATAGATTATCCTTCGGGATATCCCGAAGCGATAAATGACGTAATGCTTGATGAAGCTGATCACATTAGATGCCTTTACTTCAGCAAGAGGGATCGCCTCTGCCCATTTGGAAAAGTAATCCGTGATGGCCAGTATGAACTGGTGACCTCTGGAAGAAGACGGGTGAATAGGATCAATGATATCCATACCCCATGCTTCAAAAGGCCAGGACGCAACCGTAGGATGTAGATATTCGGGTGGTTGATGGATAAAGTCTGCATGGACCTGACAGGCTCTGCAGTGTCTTGTATACTTTATTGCATCTGTGATCATAGTAGGCCAGTAATAGCCCATTCTTCTGACGCGATCCTGTAGCTTAGGACCGGGTTGATGTGCTCCGCATACGCCGTCGTGGGCTTCAAGGATAATCTGCTGTGCTTCGTCACCAGAGAGACATCATAATAATTGTCCGTAATAAGACCGGCAATATAGACATTGTGACGATGCATCGACATAGAAGCGTAATAATCGTCTTTTGACGGATACTGCTTCTTTAGGATCTTCTGGCAAGATTCCGTATGCTATGAAATCTATAAAGGGACTTCTCCAGTCTCTCCTAGGAGGATCTGTGTCCACCGCGTAGCTGCGTTCTATTTTCACACAGAATAAATATCTGTTAAGAAGGAATACCGAATTTTACCTTCTTATGGAGGTAGCTAAATCTGCAGCCAGACTGGCTAGGGCATCAGCTTCCTGATTCTGAGATCGAGGCACATGCTCTAGGAAGAATCCTTTGAATGTCATGGCTATCTCGACCGTTGCTCGGTGATAGGGGATGAGGTCTGGATTCCGGACTTCATATATTCCTCTGACTTGAATGACGATCAGCAGAGAATCATCAAAAGCTTCTAGAGATTCAATGCCCAATTCTTTAGCGACTTGAAGACCGATTAGTAGAGCGTTGTACTCTGCCACATTATTGGAACAGGGCTCGCTAAGAGAATATGTTCGGTAGATGATGAGCTTATCAGGAGTAACCAGGACAATTCCTACTCTCGAAACTACGTTTCCCCTGGGACCAGTTCTGGAGGCACCATCGAAGAATATTTGCCATGCATCACTTTCCATTGCGGAATTACATTCTGCAACTTCGTCGAGAATGTCCTCGTACAGTTTGGAGGCCTCCGGGATCGGATGAGCAGCTAGAAAGTCAGCCAATGCTTGGCCTTTGACGGACTTCTGGGGGACGTACACCATGTCATACGGTGTCAATAACATCGCCCAGGTCGCGAGTCAGGAATTAAGAACACTTGGCTTGTTCATCAGTACCCGAAGAGGATTAATCCTGGAGATAATGTGAATGGTTTGGCCTGTGACATAGTGTCGCATTTTCTGAATAGAGAACATCAGATCCAAGCATTCTTTCTCCATTGGATTGTACCGGTGTTCGGCTTTGACCATCATCCTACTGAGGTAGTAGATAGCCTGCTCGTGACCTATCTCGTTCTTCTGTGCGAGAGGAGCTCCTAGAGAATGATCCATCGCTCGAACATACAGCACAAATGGTCTTCCTATGACAGGAGGTACCAGAACTGGCGGACTGGTGAGGTAGCGCTTGATATCACCGAACGCTTGTTGACAGGCTTCGTCCCATACGAAGGATACACCTTTCTTCATGAGACGAGAAAATGGTTGACATCTCCCAAAGAGGTTGGATATGAATCTTCGGATATAAGCCAGACGACCTTGAAATCTCCTGAGTTCCCTCAGATTGCGGGGCGGTCGCATTTCTAAGATGGCCTTGACCTTATCAGGGTCCACTTGAATGCCTTTGGCGGTTATGACAAATCTCAGAAATTTGCCACTAGATACCCCCAGAAAGGACTTTGTGGAATTTATTTTGAGTTGATGTTGGTGCATCAAGTCAAATACTGTCTTCAAGTCTTGGATGTGGTTATCCTTGAGGCAGCTTTTGACAGCTACATCGTCCACGTAATACTCTACTGTCTTGCGTAAATGCTCATAGAATATGTTACTCATAGCCCGTTGGTACATAGCCCCGACATTCTTTAATCCGAAGGGCATGACCATATAGCAATATACCCCTAGTGGTGTCCGGAAGGTAGTGTGCTTCTCGTCTTCAGGATGTATCTTGATTTGATTGTATCCTAAAAATCCGTCCATGAAAGACATACGTTCAAAACCGCATGTATTGTCAATCATAACATCTGTGATGGGAAGGGAAAACTCATCCTTGGGGCAGGCTGCGTTCAGATCTCGTAAATCGATGCAGACACATACTTTCCCTTTTTTTTTATGACCGGGACAACATTGGCGACCCAGTCGAGATGTTGTTCCTCACGGATGAAGCCGCAGGCTATCAACTTCTTGATTTCAGCTTCAATGGCGTCTATCATATCCGTGCAGAACCGACGTTGGTGCTGCTTCATAGGCTTTGAATCGGGCAATATATTGAGCTTATGAGTAGTTACCTTTGGATCAAGGCCTGGCATGTCCTCATAATTCCACGCAAAGACGTCGATATATTCTTTTATCAGCTGAATAACTTCTTTACTTTCTGCTTCGAAAAGATTGTTACTGATAAATATCGGCTTTGGCGAGAGTTCATCCCCAACTTCAATCTGGATAACTTTGTCTTCAGTGGGAGGTTCTCTCTGCTCGAAGCGGAACTCCCATTGTGTATCCATTTGCTGAGCCCAAGCGTCATTCTCGAATGGTTCGAATTCTTGTTCGTCTGATTCGAAGAAATCCGTTACTACCATATTTACTGATAATGTTCGCTCGAGAGCATGAGATGAGTCGGAGGGTGCTAAGCCGTTTTGAGAGGAGGAAAAGATATCCTCGCTTGACTCAGGAGTTACGAGGGAGGTGGTATACCATAACCCGAAATGAGTTCGTTGATAGTAGGGATTGCCGTGCAGCGGCATTCGTCTGCCTTTCCCGTAGTTGAGACCCGATTCCAGCTTTAATTTATAACCCATATTTTACATGATCCTCAGAGCTTGTGGGCTGTATCTATGAACCTGTATTTTACCGGCATCATTGTCGAAAGAATCCTCTCGCACAGTCGATTTATTGTGCATGCGGCCGAAGACTATTAGATGCTGACTGTTGCAAGTAGGCAGGACAATGAAGATAGAATCCTTATGCAGTCCATATGTCATGGTGACATTGGATGATGATGCTACTTCCCATATATACGGATGATAGGAATCTATAGCTTCCAAGAAATTTTGCGCTATAGGTTCTATATCGTCACTGGGGGAAGATTCTTGATTTGGAATTTGGGCGTCAATATACTGGAAAGGAGGATGTTTATTATCATCTGAAACTCTGTTTCTGGTTGCATTTACATCACTCGGCTGCCTGTTGTGCCGGAGGTTGATGACCAAGGGTGGAGGCTTCTGGTTCAGAGTGATCACTAGAGGATCACCCCATTTTCCTAACCTGGTCTCGTTCAGGTGGATAGCCATAGGTTTTATGGCTTTTGGACGAGTAGTCCATCTTTTCACCTGGATTGACAGAGTTTGCTTGGCAGAGGGTTCTTCTGGCTCCCGGCGGGATTCCTTCTCTGCTTCGGTTGACACCTCTTCCGTGCAGTCTTGAGAGTACAACACGGCATCAGAGTAGTAGGATTCTACTCCTTTGAATGGGTTCAAGTCAGCAATCTCCGTTTGTACTATTCCTCGGGCGTCTACATATTTGAAGCATTGGTGTAGAGTTGAAGGAACGACGTTGTGGTCGTGGATCCAAGGTCTACCCAGCAAAATGTTGTAGGACACCTCTGAATCGATGACGTAACATGTAGCCACCGATCTGAGGTTGCCAATCTGGATCCTCAGGCAAATTTTCTCCAACGGCTTACTTCTTCCGGCGTTGAAACCCACGATTGTAGTGGTGGTGTACGCCAATTCGCTGGTAGAAATCCTCAGTGGTCTGAGCAGACTATGAGGAATGATGCTGATTGACGATCCGAATCTATGTAAATCCGGTCGACCTCCATGGAACCGATGTACCCGGTGTAATAGAGGGGTCTGTCATGCCTATTATGTTTTAACAGCATGTCATCTTGAGTGAAAGTGATATTTGGGACCACCTCCATCACACTGTGGCATTGAGGACACTCCACGGGTTCTTTATCAGGGGACTTAAGCTGGGTCAAGTATGCATCCGCCTGTATCAGTGCTTCGCTCAGGGCTAGACGAGTGTCTTGAGAGAGCCTGAGTAGCTCGAAGATGGACAACCTGGCTGGTGTATTAGCCAGTTGGGCCAGGATGTCGAAGTTGTATGGCTTCTCTATACCTTTGTTTTGAATGTTTTTTACAGGTTTATCGAAGCGCACTTATTTTTGCTTTCCTTTGTCCGCCGAAGTTGGTCTTGAAGGACCGGCCTCTGGTGCGACGGATTCTGGTTCTGAAGGCTTGGCAGCTGAAGCGTCTGCCAATGCATCTTCCTGGCTGGCTCCATAGTCCTGGAAGTAGGCTTTTCCTGAGCGGGTTCCAGTAGCCAAGACCTCGTCTTCTGATGTCGAGTGTACCGTAATCATGTGATACGGTTTGTGCTTTGAGCTCTTTTTAGACTTAGCCTTAGCAGCTTGAGTCTCTTTCTCGATCTCTGGCACTAGATCTGGATGAACCCACATAGTCTCGCCTCGCCGGGTAGTTAGTGGTAGCAGGTCATGATTTTGACCTCTAGCTGGAGGGAGATTAACGATGTTCATCGTCGTCCGGGAAATAGGCGTAACACCGTCCGGGTTTTCTTGGGGAGGCAGATTGCCAAATTGCAGGGAGATCATGTTGGCCGTGACCGTCTTCTCGCTATTGCGCAGAGTGATGGCCTTAGCATCGATCAGCTCCTGGATCTTCCTTTTCAGTATATAGCATATCTTTGTGGGGTGGTGTATGTACCTATGAAAGATGTAGTACTTGGGATTGTTGGTACTGCCGGCCTTATTGGGCCGTCTTACCTCAGGAAGGGTAATCTTGCCACTTTTGACGAGATATTCGAATATGCTCGGAATATCATCGTCGTCGAAAAAGTATACTTCAATGGGCCTGGAAGTCCCAGGTTTCGTCTGCGTTGTAGCCACCGTCTTTTTCCTGGACGTGTTGATTGCCAGAGCTTCTTTACCCTTAGAACCCCGAGGATGGTCGATGTTGGAGGATGACCTCTTGCCTTTATCGGAGGCCGAGATCATGATGCCATTATCGCGCGCCTTCTGACTATTGTCCTCCGCGGCCACCGCCGAGATGATGAACGAGAGCCAATCACGGAACTGATATGGTCCTGTGAACACCGAGATCATGGGGAGAAGGTTCTTCCTGCAGATGTCGACCAGTGCCGAGTCTGGGACTCCTAGAGGCATTTGTAGAGTGGCTTGACGAAAACGTTCGATGAAAGTGCGAACATTCTCCTTTTCCTTCTGCTTGACTTTGATGAGAAAGGACATAGACATGTCCATCCCTCCCTCGTACTATCTTGTGAAGAACAAAGCCTTGAAGTCTTCAAAGGAAGTAATGCAGTTGTCCGCCAGATTTTAGTACTACTGGTAAGCTACCCCCGAGAGACAGCCTTTGAACACCCGAGTGAGGAGGGCGTCGTTCCCTTGTAACAACACTGTCATCATGCTGAAGTAGTTCATGTATTGACTTGGTGATGTTTTTCCCTCGAACAAAGCCATAGTATGTGGTTTGTATCTAGGAGGGAAAGGGACCTCTTCCCTGATAGCTGGGTAAGGTTGGTTGATTCCCAATTTCTTGAGCTGATCTTTATGCTTGAGGGCATCAAATTGGGCTTTCAACTCCCGTACTGCCTGCATCGGATCTTCAAACGGTAGCGGGACCACGGGGTGATGAGGAATCGATTGCATCGCGACTACGACGGGAGGTAGTACATTTTTCAAGTGAGGAAGTGGAGGAACTGCTGACTCTTGATCTAGAGCAGGCTCCTGGATCGTGTTGGATGGTGGTAAGTCCACCCCCATGCGTATCTGAGTCGGAGGGGCCGACGCTGGAGCCATGGCAGCTGCATGTTGAGTTAGCATCATCTGGTGCATGTTTTCTATCATGGACTGCATTTCTTTCAGAGATGTCTCCAGTGTAGTAATGCGCTGCTCAGTGTTCCCGGATGGGGAAGCTTCCTCGTGTTCATCTCCAATGGCATAAACTCCCATCTCCCTGGGTGTCATTGAAAGATTAGTATAGGTCTTTGTAGAAGTTGACTCTATACTTCCGGCGTCTGATTCGGGAGACTGGCGACCCCCAGCATCGGAATCAGAAGAGTATGAAGCTGGTTGTTGCGACCTCGAACGAGTATTTTGGAACACCCAGCTTCGGTGTTCCTAAGGAGCATGTTGAATCTCCTTCGGCTCGGAGTTCTAGAGGGATGACGTCTTGAGCCTGACCCTCCTCTAGATACGTGTGAAGCCATGTTCACAGATGCATGCGTGGGCTCTTCTTCCTGGAAAGTTGGAGAGTAGCTCAACCGATCGAAAATCGACCATTTTGCTTCAGAACAGCAATAATTAATTACAATCCTATGACTATTACAATAGTGCTCGCTAGGAGGCGTAATAGACATGCTGGAAGATCCCCTCCCCTTACGCTTCTGGATCAGATAATTGTGCAGGTCAGTAGGAGCTACAGAAGAAGATGATCGCTTGTTCCTTTGCTGGCGTAAAGGTCGTAAAGTTGAGTAGTCCACCGCTTGCTTTTTCTTGCGTAGTTTGCAGGGATCATCTGCTTTTCTACGGAAGACAGATGCATTTTTATGCGCGGAGCACGTTTGTGATTCCTGATTTTGTGCTGAGGCATCATCAGAAATTTTGTCTATTCCGCCAGGATGGGAGACTAAAATTTACGCACAGAGCACGGATTAGGCTCCTGGACTAGCGCTGAGGTATTGTCAGAAGTTTCGTCTTTTTCGCCAGGGACGGGAGACTAAAATTTATGCGCAGAGCACGAAGTATACTTCTGGGTTAACACTGAGGCTTTGCCAGAAGTTTTGTCGGCTCTGCCAGAGACATGCGACTAAATTTTACGCGCAAGGCGCGGATTATACTCCTGGGTTAGCACTGAGGCTTTGCCAGAAGTTTTGTCGGCCCTGCCAGAGACAGGCGACTGAATTTTATGCGCAAGGCGCGGATTATACTTCTGGTTTAGCGCTGAGGCTTTGCCAGAAGTTTTGTCGGCCCTGCCAGAGATAGGCGACTGAATTTTATGCGCAAGGCGCGGAGGGAGCAAAGCTACAACCTCATTGGTCGGAGAGATCGGAGAGATCGGAGAGTCCACAGGAATGGTAGAGGATGTCTTGGGCATCCAGACCTTACGCAGCTTTCTGTTGCTTTGGACGGAGAGGGAGTGAGAGCTACCCCCTGTTCGAAGCATGTCTTCGTTGGCAGACTGGTCGAACTGGACGACCAGTGTCTTCTTCACGGATCCTACGGATACCGCATCATGTTGAGCAATAGCTTCCTCATCAGAAGAAAAAAATATCCCCAGCAGAGTCGCCATCTTGTTTATGGTTAATAAACAGAAAAAGATTAATAATGTGGAAAACGATGTCTTATACAAAAACCCGCCCTTCTTTTATGTTTACAAACAAGATTGTACAATTTAATCCTACACGAGGATGTCTAAGTATAATTTATTTAATCTGGGTAAATATTGCTATAGGTGTCTGATCTGCAGTCGATCACTTTAGCCCTGGGATCACACGATGTTGAAGAAGTGCCGTGGAAGACAGAAAGCAGCTTCGAAGGTTGCGAAAGAGGGTGGATGCTCGATGCCAAAGTCGTCGATCCCTTCTCTTTACCTGAGCTCCGGATTCTCCTCTCTCTCTCTCTCTCTCTCTCTCGACCGTTTGACCTTCGATCTTTGCGACCGTTGGATCTGATACTGGATTTTTTGATCAGTTTTCAGACCTAATTTCTTCGACCTTTCGACCTTTAATTTGTCGACCTTGTTCCTTGTTGATAGAGGTCTCTATTTATAGAGTTTTTAGTGACAGTGACCACACAGTCGGCGTAAAAATCGAGTAGTGGAAAGTACAGCACCCTTTTACACGACGGTTTAAAATAACCAATGCCTGCGTATAGATGACCTTTTGAGTGAGCATGTGATGCGCGTCCAACTAAGGGACAGAACGCGTATATCTGCTGCGAAGATCATGACGTAGAAGCCACATAGGTAGTTATCCCTTGTGTAGAAGAGGTTGGCGTAGAAGCCAATGACTATCACCATGGCATAGAAGCCAAAATAGGCATAGAAGCCGAGTAGGCGTAGAAGCCAAGTGGGCATAGAAGCCGAGTGGTCATAGAGGCCGAGTAGGCGTAGAAGCCAAGTGGGCATAGAAGCCGAGTAGGCGTAGAAGCCAAGTGGACATAGAAGCCGAGCAGGCGTAGAAGCCGAGATGATGTGGACGTTTTAGCCGGAATTACGGCTCTTGGAGATATAATCAAATTTCTTGCATTAAATGCAGAGATCTGCCCCCATCCTGCGCATTAAATACAGAGGCTTGTCTTTAAGATTTGCCATCATTCTGCGCATTAAATGCAGATACGCGCCTCGAATTCTGTAAGAAGAGTAACTGCTGATGTGGCGGTCTGTTTGCCTTCTACGGAGCGTAAGAAGCTCACGTCTGCCTGTGTAAAACTGGGCGGCGTATTCCCTTATATGTGTAAGAGTAGTTTACATAAAGGGGATGTCACTAAACGATGGTCCGGTGACATTTAATCGAATCTCCAGCATTAAATGTGGAGATCCGCCATTTATCCTGTGCATTAAATAAGGAGGCATATTTTGAAGGCCTGCCACCCTTCTGTGCATCAGGTGCAGAGACGTGCCTTGGGCATCTGTCAGTATTCGGTACTTTAAGTGCAGAGACGTGCCTCGAGAAACTGTCATCGCTCTGCACATTAAATGTAGAGATGTGCCTCGAGCCCTCTACGAAGTGTAGCTTTTGACGTGGCAGGCTGTTTGTCTTCTGCGGAGCGTAAACAGCTCACATCTGCCTGTATAAAACAAGGCGGCATATTCCTTCGTATGTGTAAAAGTGGTTTACGCAAAGAAAATGGCAGTAAATGACAGCCTGGGTTGCAGTGCCGTGCCATCATGATAGCTGTCGCTTGGGTTGTCGTGCAGTACTCTTTGTCAGGAGTCCAGACGTCAGGTTCATTGCATGATCTGACAGGTTCATTTTGAAAAATACGAAGCGTTCCTCGTACACTTCAATGCTGTATTGAAAGCGGATGAGTTTTATGCCATATAGGCGATGAAGCACCCTGTTTACGCTAAAGCAGTCTAGACATACTGCATTACACGGATGGTCCTTGAGCCTATATTGTTACGCTGTGCTCAGCAGAAAAGCTCTGTTGCACGTTTGATGGCTCTGAGGTCCTCTGTTTACGCTGCCCCGCATCAATATGCTGCGTATAGCTATCCAACGTATTTTTCATGCTTCTACAACTGTTACTGCATTCAAGGCTCTATAGTCAATGCACATACGTACTGACCCATCCTTCTTTGGTACAAACAATACTGGTGCTCCCCAGGGTAATGCACTTGGTCGGATGAAACCTTTCTCTTCTAGTTCTTTCAATTGTGTCTTCAGTTTATCCATCTCCTTCTTTGCCAGTCTATAAACATGTAATGCTATGGGTGCTGCTCCAGGTGTTAATTCAATCGAAAACTCTATATCTCTATCTGGGGGTAGTCCTCGTAATTCTTCTAGAAAGACGTCTGGGAATTCTAAAATAATAAGATGATAAATAACGTCGTCCATTGCAAGTTACATACCATCAAGGATTTTTGTGGATCCTCGTGCAAACTCTAGTTCAGATTGGCCTGGTACTTTAAAAAAGAATGCTTCCTCCAAACCAATCGAAGAAAGCGTGGTACTTGCTTAGCCAGTCCATTCCAAGCACAATATCAAAAGTTGGCATAGGAAGGACTATGAGTTGGGCATTCATTTCTCTTCCACGTATCACTATAGGACACGATCTACAAATTCTACTAATAGGTACAACTCCTCCCCCGGTAAGAATTCTAATGCAACTAGGTAAAGATGTAGAGGCAATATTGTGTTTGACAATAAAACTAGATGATATGAATGAGTGGGTGGCTCTAGTATCAAACAATGTCATAGCAAAAAAAGTAAAAGCAAGAGTGATACCTGCTATGACATCAATCTCCTGATTTATGTCATCCACTTCCATTACGAAAGCTTGTCCGTTCTTCTGGGGTTGTCCCTGTTTAGCCCTCGTGAATTGATCCTCCTGTGTAGGTAGTGGTGGTCCTCGCTGAAATCCCCCTGCTGTTGGAGGTCGAGGTGCTCCTGGTCTCACCATTTGCTAAGCTGGCTTAGGTGCTGGAAGTGCTAGTCTTTGTGCTGGTGGAAGTGTCAATGCTTGTTGCATAGGACAGTCCTTTATTATATGTTATCCGGAACCACATCGCATGTATTATCCTAAACGGACCCGACAGTCTCTTGAGATAGGCCCGTGTCTCCCACAATAATTATATTGAGGCTTCTCTGTGATCTGGTATGGTCCTGCTCTGTGTTGCTACTGCTGTTGCTGAGCTAAAGGATCCTCCTTGTTGTGTCCTTGCCGGTCCTTGTTGCGTTCTCAGTTGGCCTCCTTTTCCTCGGCTAATAGTTTTTTGCAATCTAGCTTCTGTCAGTAACTCGGCATAAGAGATTCGAGACTGGGAGCTAGTGTAGTGTTGGAGCTCTTTAGTCAGTCCACGATGAAACCTCATAGCCTTGGCCAAGTCATCTGGTATCAAAGCAGTACCATATTTATTGAGGCGACTAAACTCAGCATCATACTCGTCCACTGTTCTATTCCCTTGTTCCAGGTGGAGAAACTGATCGTACAATGCATCTCTGACAGTGTCTGGGAAGTACTTTCTTTCAAAGCACTCTAGGAATTGCTCCCATGTCTGGTAGTACCTAAATGGCGCTCCATGGATTCCCACCAGTGATGAGCATTACCATCTAGAAGCGTCCTCACACCTGTCATCCACAGCTCTGTAGGTAGCTGCGATGCTTCTAATAACTTTCGAGTGTGAGTGATCCAGTTGGTAGTTTCTTCTGGGTTCTCAATGCCTTTGTACGACCTCAGACCCATTTGTACAAAGTCTTTTACTGAACCCACTCTAGCTCGAGGTTCTAGAGCTAGTGCTTGAGCTAGTGTAGTAGTCTTTGCAGCCATCTTTTCAAGTGCTGCTAGGAACTCTTGTCTCTGTTCTGCTGCTTGCTGTCTCTGCTCTGCAGCTAGTATGGCGGCCTGTTGTTGCTGTTCCTTCATTATCATCTGGAAGAATTAGAATAGTGAAGCCTGACCATCCGGCGGTGTTGATGAGACTGGAAGGTTCCCATTTGGTGGAACAGGAAAGTCAGATAGAACTGAATTATGAATCTGTCCATCTGGTCCTAAAAGTCTAGGGTTCGTTGAGGTCTCTCCTTGAGTCTGACCATTGACTCCAGGAGTTGAGTCACCATCGGTGACAGTACATCCCTTCTGCATATCCATTTCTCTGCAGGTGATGTACACAACGTTTAGAAAGAGTACAAGAATCAAACAGAGATGTAAAAATTTGTTGGCATAAAATATGGTCTCAGAAATATCTACGTAAAGCAAAGAAGCGTAAGGTAAGGTTTTAGAGTTGTCTGCGTAAAATAGAGACTCAAAGAAGTCAGCAAGATAGCTTCAAAACTGTTCGCATAAAATAGGGCTTCAGAACTGTCTGAAAAAATCTGCGTAAAAGTTTTTGTGCGTAAAGTCTGATGCATAAACTCTGCGCGTAAAAATCTAACATACGTTGTAGTGTAAAGTTGTTCGAAGATCTTTTTATTTTTCCTCGGACGAATTTGTCAGTCAAATCAGTGATCCTGACGTCTGACAAAAAGTACTACACGATGACCGAGAGGACGATTGTGATGATGAATTTCATAGAGACCCAGGTCATCGTTTAGTAATATATTTAATACAAGTCATTTACGCTTCAAATTAGGAAAAAAAGTTGGGCTTCTGCATACGCTATCTACAGTAATAAGTTTTATGCTCAAGATGAGATAAAATCAGATGCTAAGTCAAAAAGCTAATTCTGCACAGGGCTCGAGGCATATCTCTGCATTTAATGCACGAGATTTAGTTCTTAATTGGTTATGGCTGAGAAAGCTAAAGCTAAGACTGTAATAGCACGCTCACTACGCCTTATCAAGCTATTTACGCTAGGTTCAGGAATCATCAGGTTTACGCTGGATATTTACCTATGTGGCTTACATGTCGTCTTATACGCAGAATTAAGAACACTATTGGAACATGGTTAACAGTTATTATAACTGTAGCGTAAAATAGGCAGTCTTCTACATAGTTTGGCCTTTATGCCAACAAGATATTCATTTGGCTCTTACGCCAACTTAGGGTAAACGGTTTTTTGGCATAAACTTTGGTTTTATCTGAACAGGGAATGGTTGATAGGAAGAATGAAGTTTAATCAAGTGTGGATGAGATCCTTATACTCTATTCCTATACACAGGCTTGTTTGGTACAGTTACGTAACCAAGACAATATATTCAGGACATGCATAGGCCACCACCAAAAACATGTCACGCCCCAGTCCCAAAATACGTAGGACTAGGATTACGTAACATGCCCAGCCGTATGTTTATGAACTCCAATATATGGAACCCATATACACATGTATGTTGTTTATGAATATCCAATCCACTAGTGGTAATATACTGTCACAACAAGTCACATGTAATCTAGATCTCATCCACATCATAATATAATCAGTAGGAATAAAGAGCTGAATAATAACTGAATGTCAAAGATAGTATCAAGTCTGATAGTCGGGTGGAAACAAATCCACTACAAAACAACTATCCTGAAGTAGCAAAATATCTACATACCGTCGATAAATCACAGATACTCTGAGGGTAAGATCTCCTCAGTCAGGTACGTAGAGTCAGGTCCCGGTCCATACTCCTGTGGGTACTCCTGCTCGTCCATATTTGGAAAGGGACCAGGTCCTCTGAGGGACGTAACAAGATACATAAAAACATGCCAATAAGTACTGAAATAATAACATCCAATGGGTCGCCTAACCATCTAAGTGAATGCAGTTTGAGAACAACTTTCCACCAAGTGGGCTATCTGGCTAAAATATGGGATTGGCGTGACCCTCTTGGAGAATCGGGAGCCTCAAAGCATGTCGTCTTTTGAACGACAGAGGCCGTCAGTAATATATAGTGGTCATTATCACCCGTTTCTCCGGTTGAGAATCCGGGCATACAGGAAAAAGTGCAAAAGAGCCCAAACGCCTTACTTGTTGTTCTCCCCATCCCATGCTCTAAGCATGTCATAACTATGACACGATCACCCTCTAATAACTGCCAGGTCTACTAGCATACAAACTTTCTATCAGCAGTGTATCCCTAACGCACGGCTCATACATACAGGCGGCCAACCTGATACGTAGTTTGGGATCTATATGAGACTCACAACTCGTGTAAAACTGTGTCACGGCCAATGAACCAAATAATGCTCCATAATACTGGGGTGGTCTCATAAACAAGGTCCAATACAAATAAATAAATAAAATAGAATCATGTATCATTTGGAATATAAATAAGAGTACTGTGGCAAGGTATACTTGCCGAGCATGTTCTGTATAAGTGCAAATGTCCACAACAGTGTTTAAGCTTTGGTGTAAGAAGTGGAATTATATTTTTAGGAGAGTTGTGATATATATATAGGAATAAGGAGGCGGTGGAATTTACTTAATGGGTAAGAAACTGTTGCCACTGTTGTTTTTCTTTTATTGGTTTAGGTGTGCGGTTGGGGGTATTTAGTAATAATAGTGTTAAGGAGCGGTGGAATGAGAAGCTTACACGTATAGGAGAACAAAGCAAAGTTGAGTTTTGCCACTGCTGCTGATATTTTCTTCTCCTAATGGTTATGGTTTTGGGTTTTACGCGTGGTTGGTTTTACGCGTAGTGAAAGAAAAAGTTTACGCGGTGTAAAATAGGCGGTGGTTTGATACTACTGCTGCTGTGGTTTATGCGCGGAGGAGTATACGCAGTATGGTGATCGGTTTGCTGTTGACTGCTTTACGCGGAATAAGCTGCTGCTGCTATTTCCTTATTTTACGTGCGATAAAATATACGCGATGTGGTGAACTGCTTCTGATTAACTCTTTACTTTACGCGGGAAGGGTGGTTTAATGGTTTGTGGGTTTTGGGTTAGATCCAACAGGAAATTCTATTTTCTATATTTAGCTCATAATTACTAATAATAAATTACATAATATAGAATACGATTTCAGAATTAGGGTTCTTACAATTCTATACCCTAGTTTCTATTAGAATCACCCATCTACATTCATTTTCACCAATCTATGCCTATTCTAAACTATATCTCGGTTAGGATCACCCATCGATACTCGTTCTAACCATTCTACGCTCATTCTATATCATATTTAGGCTAGAATCCCCCATCTAAACTCGTTTTCACCATTTAACGTCTATTTTATACCTTATTTTTTGGTTAGAATCACCAATCTAAACGCGATTTCATTATCCTATGCCCATCCTAACACTAAACCGTCGATCATAATCACATCTCAGTACTCGTTTCCATAAATCTATGCCACTTTTATACCTTACTTCGGTTAAAATTACCTATCTATGCTTATTCTACACCCTACTTCGGTTAGTACCACATATTTATACTCATTTTTACTATTCTACGAGCATCTAGTACCTTATTTTGATTAGAATCATATCTCGGTACTCGTTTCCACAAATCTATGCTACTTTTACGCCATATTTCGGTTAGAATCACTCATATATTCTCGTATTCCCGGTTCTGCCCCTATTTTATACCACAGCGATCTAAACTCGTTTACATTACTACGATCATATTATGCTAAGTTTCGGTTCGAATCACTCATTTATAACTCGTTTTCGCCCTTATACGCGCATTTGATATCTTATTTTAGTTAAAATCACATTTCTACACCCGTTTTACCAATCTAGGCAATGTATATACTATATTTCGGTTAGAATACACGTCTATACTCGTTTTTACCATTCTACGCACATTCTACACCACAATTTCGGTTAGCATCACATCTCAATGATCATTTTCACCTTCGATACTTGTTTTATACCAAAATTTGGGTAGAATCCCCCATCCATACTCGTTTTCCTCATTCTTCGTTCATTTTATTCCATATTTCAGTTAGAATCACTTATTTTTACTGGTTTTTGCCAATCTAAGCTTATTCTATACCATAATTTCGTTTAGAATCTTCCAACTACACACTCGTTCTCACCATTCTACGTCTATTTTATACCATATTTTGACTTGAACCACCGAACTAAACGTGTTCTCATCATTTTATACCATATTTCTATTAGAACTACTCATTTGTACTCGTTTTCACCATCCTACGAGCATTTGATACCATATTTTGATCATAATCATGTTTCAGTACTCGTCTCCACAAATCTACGCTAGTTTTATACCATATTTCGGTTCAGTCGCCCATCCATACTCGTTTTCATCATTCTACGTTCATTATATTCCATATTTCAGTTATAATAACTTATTTTGTACTTGTTTTCACCAATATAAGCCTATTTTATACCCTAATTTCTGTTAGAATCACCCATCTATACTCGTTTTTATCAATCTATGCCTATTCTAAGCCGTATCTCGGTTATGATCACCATCAACGCTCGTTTTAACCATTCTACGCCCATTCTACATCATATTCAGCTAGAATCATCTATCGATACTCGTTTTTGCTATTCTACGTCTGTTTTATACCGTATTTTGGTTAGAACCACCGATCTAAATACGTTTTCATCATTCTCTGCCCATTCTTACGCTAATCTGTCGACCACAATCGCATTGCAGTATTTATTTCGACAAATCTACGCAACTTTTATACCGTATTTTGGTTAGAATCACCTATCTATACCTATTTTCACCAATCTGCCCTATTCTACACCATAATTCGATTAGAATCACTCACCTATAATCGTTTTCACGATTCTGCCCATTTTCTGTACCATATTTCGAATAGATATAAACTCTTTTTCATCAACCTACGATCAT
>JAYESA010000655.1:0-122364 GCA_036927795.1 Iris macrosiphon
CTCAATCACAATATTCTAAAGGAAGAATGAATAAGAAAGATAATCCAACAACAATCTAAAGAAATTAAACTATAACATGATATAGAAATAAGAAACACTAGTCCAGATCTCTACAGATCACCTTATGATCCACGGTGCAAAAGCAGTCCTGACTATAGCATCACTCTGTAGTCCAAGTTCATAGAGCACAACAACTCCTAAAAATATTATCCAATCAGGATGGAACGAGTACAACTCCAACAACAGTTCCAATTAATTGATAAAGACTATAAAACAGTAATAGTAAATGTAATACTTGATGAGAAGACAATAACTGATATCACGGTAAGGCAGTAATGAGAGAGAGGTATCCAGAGCAATATTGAATAATCAGTACATATATGAAGTGGAAAAGAAAATAAATGTAACTACACTAAGTGTTTTGAAATACTAGTTAGATATGTGATCGACTTGGGTTAAACATTGTCTACTTTAACAAGATAAACATTGTCTACTTTAACATTAAACATTGTCTATGGATTTGATCATATATCTAACTAGCATTTCTTCCGCCCCGACTAGTACAATGGATCCAACAATTATACGTCACAACATATGAATCTCAAGGAATTGTCTAATGTCAGCATGGTCAACTTTAGCTAAATCCATACGGAAATATGAGGAACAGTGTAAACATTTGACTAATATCCATACGAAAATATGAGGAACGGTATAACAGAAAAGTAACATCTCATGACTGAAGATCCAATATGTATACTAGTTCGTGTACCATCGTGTCAGGAATCAAGTAAGAAAATACTTAAACATGAATCATAGTAATACCTTAGCCTAAAACCCAATACATAACTCAATATCTTATTCCGAATCCTAGTATCTTGTCCAAAACCTTAGTACTTCACTATTACCTATTGGTATCTCACTAGTTCAGTACCAATATCTAATACCTTGCTCTCTACCCTTCACCTTAACTATATCTCGATACCTTACCCATTGAATACCTTAGCTCTATTTAATACCCTATTCCAATATTAACTATCTCCTCTAAATTCACCTTGACACTAATACATACACCTCACACTAATACCTACACTCCTACACTAATCACTAGTACCCTCAAACCTTCACTCACTACTTACACACTAAGATACTCAAGTTGCACCCTAGCACTCACATTCACCCCTCACTTAACCACCCTTAACACTAAACACTATACGAATGCTACATTTCACTCACCCCACAACTGCTCTGATACACTATTGCAGTGTATAACACTGCTGCTGACCCCTGAAATGCAGTGCACAAAGGTGCACTGCACTACCCCTTCACTACCCATAACATGAACATACCCGAGCCCTTAACCATTGCCTGCAACCCCACTCTCTCCCAAACTGCCTGGAACAACACTTATCTCCCCTACAGGTCTGAACTAATTGCACTCAACCTGGACATCAATTGGGTTCATCAACCTACCTCTTTGCTGGATCCAGCTGCTGGTTGTTGCAGTCCCAAACAGTCCCCTCTCTCCCTGCTGCATCTGCAGTACCCTTCCTACCTGGCTCCAGGTCTGCACAGACCTCCCAAAGCAGCTACATGCTGAACCTCATCACCCTTGATCACTGCTCCTACTGCTGCTGCTGCTTAAGCATTCTCCTACTGCAGCAGCAGTGAAACAACCCTGTGCAGTGCACAGGTGTGCACTTCCTGCACAAACAGGGCAGCACAAGCCTGCACATCCTCCTGAGCCTGCTCCCCTCTCTTGCATTGGCCTGCAGACCCATCTGCAACCCTCCAACTTGCTGCCTACAGCACCCTTCACCTGCACATCAACCCAGTCACCACACACACACTACACCACATCAATGTTCATTCCTTCACATACAACATACCCTCCTCAACATGAGTATAAACACATTCAAATACCAAACATTCTCAAGACACACTAAAGCTCAACCAAATAACAAACACTTAGAGTGCAACCACAACCACAACCACCAACACACCAACCTACATGATACTCTATGGTACTCACAAATACCCCATGTTACATCAAGATACACTATGATACCATGTGATACCTAACAAACACCATGGTACCAATACTAAATACATATGAAACAATAATCATAGATGAAAATACAACTAATTATAACTATAATAAATAATTCTAATGCAATTATAAAGAAATGACACAATGGGACATTAATACACTATCAATACCAAATTTAGCCATGCGTATCATGGCGTACCATGATACGGACTCCACGTATCCAATTGTGGACACCAAGTCACTATCACACACTATAATAGACCTCAAAATTATCATTAGAACCAATGAAAAACACTTGGTGGTCACAAATTCGTAACTCCACTAAAGCCTTAGAAAAACCTATGTAACTATTGGAAATGACCTCCCTATCACCAATTTCTTCACCTATGGGATGGGTATCAATATGGGTAGGTCCCTAATGGTTCAAAATGACATTCTAACATAGGAATTGATGGGAATAGAGATTTTTACCTATTGGGAGTTGGATCCCAATGAAACTCCTCCAAATGGACACCATGAGTGAAGTGGACACCCCTAGCAAGTTTCCCTCCAATGGTTCTCCTTGTGCTCTCCAATGCTCCTAGGCCTCCATGGGAATGGTAATGAATGAGAATGAGTGGAGTGAAATTGGATTTGGTAGTGAAATTGGGTTGGATTTGGAAGAGAGAATTTTGGTAAAGGAGGAGGCTAATGAAATGTGAAATGAATGGATTAGAACCCTAATTAGGGTTGGCCACTTATAGTGGGGTTGGGTGATGATAAATGTCCATAATGCTCCTCTCTATTCTCTAATTAGGTCTAAAAGTTGTCATGAATGGAATCTTTGAATAGGAGGGGAATCTAATTAATGAATAGAGGGAAATATTCTATCCATGGTAACTTAATTAATTCTATATGACTAAGTCATTAACTAATCTTCAAAAAGCACTAAGTAACTCTAACTAAAACTTAAACAATTCTAGTTAGCTATCATACTAACTTATACTGATATAATTATGACTATATAAATATCAAAACAATAGTGAAATGACAAAAATACCCCTCCCATAATTAGGTGGTTACATTTTCTAATTTTCAGAGGTCCAGATAATACTGTTGTGACCCCAGCCAAAAAAGAATCCATTTCGATAAGACCATGAATAGAATTACAGGATAAGAGAGGAGACAGAAGTGATAAAGAAAATACAATAGGAACGGCTATTAATATTATGGCAAGAGATCATAGCCAAAATATCCTCTTCCCTGATATGCTTAGCAAGCTCTGTCTGTAGCTGTAGTAATTCCACATAGAGGTCCTCACCTATCTGGACTGCCAGTAAATGTAACAATGGCAGAAATAATATACAATGATGCTTCTAGAATGGATAGAGAATAAAAAAAAAAAAAAATCTTCTTTCCAAAATTTCCAAAACAATGCTAACAAAATGTCCAATTTCTTTTGTAATCTTCTTAATATTTTACCCCTACATTTGGAGTAGGATATAGAAAATAAGTCGTCTCCTCTTCGTGGTGTCTCTAAAATGCTTCTCAAGATTTTGCATTTAACTAAAATATGCTATACTATCTCATCCTCATTGCTACAAAGAATATATGTCTGACAAATCAATGGCTGCTTTGACAACATTCTCACGAACCAAAGTCTATAGTCCAAGTTATTTCTAAACTGTATAGTTTGTTTTTGAATTGGACTGAGCTGTCTATCCTCTTCAGGATCAGCTTATGGCTCAATCCATTTATTTTTCTTATGTAACTGAAATGCCCTTAGACTTTATATTTTTAAAAAGTGAACTTTTCCTCCTCTAATGAATTTGTTTGTCTATTTTTCTGGATCAGGTATACTTCTGAAAATTCTGTGGAGTATGGAGCTCCAAGAGATACTAATAATCCTAGACTTAGACAGCCTTCTGCTTTGGAAGTTTGGCTATCCATTTCCAGTACAATTAGACCAAGTGAAAAGATCACAATTTTGACAAATGGACCTCTAACTAACTTGGCCAACATTATTCTTTCAGATAAGAATTCAAGCTCAGTTATTCAGGTTCATGACTTTGTCCCACTTTTAGTGACACAATAAACTACATTATCAAGGAAATATGTAAAACATATTCTCAATAAAAGTTTATGATACAATGAAAAACTGAAATTCCAATGTTTTTTAGTTTCAGATTTAGTTACAAGCTTCATCTGTCCAATATTTAGAATATTCATGTCAGCAACGTTAGGTGCATTTTTCTTTGATCTCCTGAAATATACTAAAGATTAAACTGCTATTTGAATTTTTCCCAGAAAAAAGTACCGTATAAGTTAGCAGACAATGAAACATTTATTATACTTATTGTAATGTTACTTGGTAAGCTTAGTGATACAATAATATATACCAAGATGTATGCAAGGATGCATCTTCTAGAACCTACACACATATCGAAATTTGGAGGATGTGTCTGCTATTCGAATGAAATCAACCAGATTCTTAAACTGAAGTTGTCTGAAAAGCTACTGGAGTCTTGGGAATAAAAATACTGCAACAGGCAATTAGCAATTAAAGAAGGAAAATGAAGCACAAATTGATATAATCATAATGGAAAACAAAAGTCAACGGTGAGTGTTTTAGTAATTATGACAATGTCAATGTTAGTATGTCCATTTTGATACAACTGAACCAGAGGGTTTCAGAACCTATCAAGAACTTGTGGAGAATCTTTCCAAAGGGCATAGAGGGATGGTTTCACAGACTTTCTTGAAAAACCTTTCACTCTCAAGAGCTGGCCATGGAGATGTCCTTATTTCTCCAACGAATTTCATGAAGAAGATTGTAGGCCATGAAATATCCATATACAATGACATTCATGGCAATTGAGCACCACTTACAGTTTACATATGTTGTTATTAGTTCATTTCATTTTTCATCATATCAAATGCTGGATAGTGATAATAATTGGATTAGAAAGTCAATTATCAGTAATTACGAGGGCGCCTAAAGATTTCTTAAGCTGTACACCTGACTAACTATGTCTAATTGGCATATTACTGGTCATGTATTGTTGAAATGAACACTCAATTGACAGTGAACTTGGAGTGATAATAAATAGCTAAATAGCTATTCACAACAGGACGGTTGGTAACATATATATATATATATATATATATATATATATATATATATATATATATATATATATATATATAAAGAAGGTAATATTATTACTTTCTCCTTGTAAAAAAGGAAAATAGCCTGAAGGCTTACAGAAACACACCCTTATGAAATGAGCACAAAGGAACTAGCAGAACCACAGACAACAACTATCAAGAAATTAATCTAACCTTGGAGTCAATGGAGCAACCGATGGTTCAACCCCTTGTTTGCATGAGTACTCTCACGACAGGGCAACGAGACACCCTTTAGGTTCGAGCATTCCTTTTTGAGATTATCTTGCTTACTCGCTACCTTGCCAGCCCAAATAGGATTAGGTTCCGCAAGCATCTCCCTTTAGTGAAGAACAAAGTAATTCTAGTAAAGGAATGTCATCAGTGTTGGCTCCTTTAGTCTTTCATCCTTTAGTCTTTCATTGAACCTTCTTAGATTGCTTTCGTTCGAGTCTAGCATCAGGATGAGCTGAGAAGGTAATCAAGGTGGAGTTCTTCTGAGAGATTGTTTGAGAGCTTCCCGACTTGAGTAGCATCGGGGCTTGCTGATTTACTTGGCCAAAGCAATGGCCTAGGATACCTTAGGTTCAGGTCCCCCCTCTTTCCCAGAGCAGACCCCACAATTGGGTCCTCGAAAACCCCTGCGACACATCTCCCTTCCTCTGTGGCCATATGCTCCCCTTTGGAAATTGTTGGTATATTAGAATATTCTTGGTATATTTGTTGGTATATTAGAATATTCTTGGTATATTTGTTGGGATATTATAATATTCTACAGGGAGTTTTAATGGGGCATTTATGTAAGATGAAGGGTTATAAGGCTATAAATAGCCAAGAGATTATCAATAAAAAATATAACAATTACTCCAAAATATTCTACATGGTATCAGGACCCAAACCCTAGCCACCACCTCCCAAACCCTAGCCGCCACCGCCACCACCGCCACCGCTGCCGCACTGCTCACCCGCCACCACCATCGCCTCTCGCCTGCCACCACCATCGCCTCTCGCCTGCCACCACCACCTCGAAGCCGCAACTCCCGTGGAGCCTTCTGCCGCGGTTCCTGGCGCCTCCCGCTGGTCGTTCCAGACGTTGACATCGAAGGCCTAGATCTAATGGGGGAAGACATGATCGGGTCTAGGAGAGGACGAAGAGGGCGAACGTGAATCATGGGACAGGTGTAAGGTGATCGGAGAAGAGGATGATCGATGGAGGAGATCATCAAGAAGTTGGACTCTGCGGAGGTCGCAACGTTGATGAAGCTGATGAAACTGTCGGCTGGTGAGAGCGCGACACGAACATTGGCGAAGTTGGAGCTTCCATTCATCGATCTGAAGCTTGATGGACCGGCCACCTACCTGAGTTTGTCACGACGGGTAAGGAGAACCCTCGCAGGGAAGAACCTAGAGGGTTTCTTGTCATGAGAGAAGACAGAGCCGAATGAGGGCTCGACAAGACTCGACGAGTGGAAGTCCACTCATATGGTGGTATACATTTGGAAGTCCACTCATATTGTGGTATATATTTGGCTCATCAATTCTTTAGTCCAGTTGATCGCCGCCACAGTGGATGGCCTTGAGATGGTAAAAGACGTATGGGAAAAGTTAAGGAGAACCTACGATGGTGTGGAAAAAAACTTGAGGGTTTTCTAGATCAAGGAAGAGAAGACGATACATGAGTATGCCACAGAGTTGGAGCGTCTGTGGTTGGATTATGATCACTCCTCAGATCGGCCGAGCTGCGAGGACCCGAAGTCTAAGGAGAGAGGTATGTCTGCAGGAGAGGACGATGAAGTTTCTTAAGGGACTGGCCGCAGTATTTTCTAAGAGGACATCACTACTTCTAGCCCAACCGAAGTAGAGGGACCCATATCCAAATTAGAGGGATCCGGTACGGGAGGTGCATCTTCAGGAGTTGGGACAGGGTTAGGCGAGGGACATAGCACAGTAGGGACAATAGGCACAGTAGTGGACTGTTATTTTCTTCTTCTGTAGACTTGGAGCTTTGTAGATTTTCCTGTAGTATGTTCCTCCCTCTGTACTGCAGTATCACTTTCTTCCTTCCCATTGTGAGCTTCCTTGTCACTTTCCTCCCCCTCGCTATCTCCCCCTTGTTTCCTTGAACCAACTTCCATCATTGGGTATGGAACTGACCCGACAATCATGCTTTGGCCCATCTCTCCCTCACTCCTAACACCTCTTGTGTTAGGTGTGTTACCAAATGCGGAGCCTTCACCTAAACCATTGTGGTAGTATGGTTCCATCTCTCTGAATGTAACGTCCTTGCTCACTAAGAGCCTTCGCTCCACAGGACTCCAGTAAGAGTATCCCTTCTGGGTTTCTGAGTAGCCAACAAAGACGCACTTCACTGTCCGAGGGTCCAACTTTTCCACTGTAGGCCTATTATCCTTCACAAAGCAGACACATCCAAATACCTTTGGGGGATCAATGTACTTGTTCTCACCTGTAAGCATCTCTGTGTCTTTCATCCTAACACCTGAGAGGACATCATGTTGATGAGATATACAGCCGTCAACACGGCATGCCCCCACAAGTGTATATGAACATTCATAGCAAATATCATTGACCGTAGCACTTCTAACAGGTATCAGTTCTTCCGCTCCGCCATGCCATTCTGAGCATGTGTAGGCACATGAAGTCTGACGTTGTATCCCATTGGCTGATAAGTATTCTTCAATAGCCTTGTTGGTGTATTATGTCCCATTGTCAGACCTCAAAGTCTTCACCTTAGCACCAGATTGTGTTGTAACCCTACGATAAAAATCTTCAAAGCATGCGAATACATCACTCTTACTCTTCATTAGATATACCCAGGTGACACGAGTGTAGCAGTCAATAAAGGTGACAAACTACTTAAAACCATTAACAGTAGTTGTAGGACAAGGTTCCTACACATCAGAATGTATTATATCAAAAGCAGCTAAATTTCTATTTCCATAACTCACATACGAGCTTCTGGTATATTTTTCAAGTTCACAAGCATCACAAACCAACTTTTGCTTATTAGCCTTTTGATACATAGAGGGATATATCCGACTCAGTAGACTGAATAAAGAGTATCCATACGCTGATGTTGGAGTAATAATTCTGCTTCTACAGTTCTTTGCGGCTCCTCATGTTGTTCTTCATCTACCAGTGATGCCAGTGATGCATCCAGCCCATCTCTGTCCAAGTACTATAGCCATTTATGCCAAGTACTAGTCCCCAACCGTCTCCCCATTTCCTTCTTCTGAAAAATTATCTTAGGAATGTTAAAGGAAACAACACAATTAAGTTAAAGAACAATGGCACTTATGGACAATAAATTAACAGAAAAAGATGGAACATGCAAGACATCAGTAAAAGTCATGGAAGGGGTGCATTCAACTGTGCCTTGACCTACAATGGGTCTAGCAGTACCATCAACAGTCTGAATGCTTTCAGGCGTTACCAGGTGAGCGTAATCTTGGAACTCATCATGGACATCCGTGACATGACGGGATGTCCCAGAGTCAATTATCTAATTTAGACTTCCTGGTTTGTGGGTAGATGCAAGGGCATGAGCAGGTATACCTGTGCTTGTATTGGCATAGTAGGTGATGTTACCCCCGGAGGTGGTTGGAGTCGATGCCCCAGTAGTGTTGGCTCAACTGTCGCTGGTTCCAAGCTTCATGCTTCTCCACATTTCTAGCATTTTTCTCTCACTAGGGGTCATATCGGATGATTGGCTCTCATTTTCCTCTTCTGCCAGGTTTGTCTTGTGTCCTCCAGAATAATTACCTCTGCCTCCGCCATAGCCTCATCTGGCACCCCCTACGTCCTCCACGGCTACGTCCGTAGCCGTTGTACTGGCCTCTTAGAGGTTTCGTACATAATCTGATAAAATGTTCAGGTTATCCACAATTGTAGCACCCCCCCCTTCGGAAGACACTGCTAGAGCTGATTTTTCCTCTGGAGAGCTAGTGGTGCTAGGCATTAGCTTCAGTCGTGCCTCTTCTTGTGCCATAGCAGCTATAGCCTCCTCCAGTAATGGTAGCCCGGGTTGTGCAAGTAGGACATTCCTCCTCTGCTCAGATGCTGGGTTGAGCCCCTTCATGAACTTCATCATCCTCTGTCGCGAAACATACTCCATGAACTTCTTATAATGTTTCACAAATACCGGTTCCACTTGCTCATCCTCCATGCCAATGGGGTCATAGTGGTCGAGATCTGACCAATACTTCTTTAACAGAGCCGCATACTCAGAGATGGTATGATCTTATTGAACCACCTTATCAAGTTCATCTTGTAGTTGGAAGACCCTCATAGGGTTGTCCGACCCTGAGTACATGTCTCTCAGCGTCATCCAAATGTCACCAGCACCCTTTGTTGCTTCCACGTTGCCCGACACTTGGTCGGTCAATGAGACTTTCAACCATCCAGAAACAACATTGTTGACGATTTCTCATACAGCAAACTCCTATAAGTGATCTTCTGGTGACTTGGTTTGGCCATTCACATAGCCCACCAAGCCTCTTGTCTTCAGAGTCCGCATCGCCTGACGCAACTACTTCAATTAGTTGGAAGTACCCTCCAACTTTATCTCTAGTTTTTCCAACTTCCTATTTTGTATGGTGAAGGATCAACATCTGCGTGTGCAACACGGGAGCTAGTCTCGGCCAGCCTCCTAGAAAAGAGATCGTCCACCAAAGCCTTCATCTTTTGGGCCGTCAACTTGTCGTAGATCGTCTCTATCGTCTTCTTCTTGTCCTCTTCCATCAGTAAGACGGTGGCAGATCTAGATTGTCTTCACCTTTGATCGTCGTCCTCTCCACGTCTATTGTTCCTCCTTCAGCGGCAGCGATGTCCCTGAGAGCTGCTGCTCATGTCCCATGCACGGCTTCGACCTGAGGTTGCATGGCCTGATGAGGAGGGGGAAGAACCGATAGTTGTAGTCGAGATCAGAAGTTCACACAAAAGTTCTCACTAATATACCTCGATCCAACTAGCAACTATGTAATTTATATTTCGATTACAACTTGCTGCTAAAAAAAACGATAATCAGAAAATTAAACTTCTCGTTCTTCCTTGCAATCGCAGTTGCATACGGACAGAACTGAGTTTGTTGTAATTAGTTGATAATCTTATTGATAGTCTCATTGTTGTAATTAGTTGATAATCTTATTGATTGTCTCATTGGCATTATATAGCCTTACAGTCATTAATACAATGATCTCAATCATTATGACAATAATCTCATAATGGAATATCCTGTGACATATTCTGGCATCCCAAATATGTCCTCAGGATATTCCCATGTGCTTATACTATACTTAAATATGACACCCAACATACCATATCAACACTCCTCCTCAAGATGGGTGAAAGATATTTACTAAGTCCATCTTGTCACATCCTCTAATCATGCTCACTGAGGCGAGTCCCTTGGTTAGTCCATCTGCTACTTGATCCCTGTTTGGAACATGGCCAAGCTCCAGTAATCCACTATCCAACTTCTCTTTGATGAAGAATCTATCAATCTCGATGTGTTTGGTCCTGTCATGCTGTACTGGATTGTTGGCGATACTAATAGCTGACTGATTGTCACACCACAGCTTCATCTTGGCTCCTTGATCCAGCTTCAGCTCCACCAGCATATTCTTCAACCATAGCAGCTCTGCAACTCCCAAGGCCATAGCTCTGTACTCTGCTTCAGCTGTCGATCTGGCCACCACAGACTGCTTCTTACTCCTCCAGGAGACCAAGTTACCTCCTACAAATATGCAATATCTCGAGGTAGACCTCCTGTCATCAGCACAACTAGCCCAGTCAGAATCACAGTAGCCCTCGTTGCTCACGTGATTGTTCTTCCTGAATATTAGTCCCTTCCCGGGAGTACCTTTCAAGTACCTCAGAATCTGGTACACTGCATCCATATGACCCTTCCGTGGGTCATGCATGTAGCGGCTCACCACACTTACTGCAAAGCAGATATCAGGACGTGTGTGGCTCAAATAGATTAACTTGCCAACCAGTCTCTGGTATCTGTCCCGATCAACTGGTTCTCCAGCCTCAGCATCAATCTTGAACCTCTGATCTATTGGTGTCGCTGCAGGTTTGCACCCTAACATCCCAGTTTCTGTGAGAAGGTCCAGTGCATACTTCCTTTGAGAGAGAACAATCCCCTCTTCTTCTCGAGCAATCTTAATCCCAAGGAAGTACCGAAGAAGACCGAGATCCTTTACCTCGAATTCCTTGCCAAGCTTTCCTTTGAGTTGGGCGATCTCCTGCTCATCATCTCCTGTGATAATCATATCGTCCACATACACCGCAAGCATGGTGATGTGGCCTCCACTCCGACGGAAGAACACAGTATGATCAGCATTGATCTGCTGATATCCCATCCCTATCATCGCCCTTCTGAATCTGTCAAACCACGCTCGAGGAGACTGCTTCAGTCCATAGAGGGACTTCTTCAACCTGCAGACCTTGCCTACTGTCTGATTGGTGCCAAATCCTGGTGGTATCTCCATGTACACCTCCTCCACTAGATCTCCGTGAAGAAACGCATTCTTCACATCCAGTTGGTGTAGCTTCCATCCACCATTCACTGCTAGAGAAATCAGAGTCTTGACATTGCTCATCTTTGCAACTGGTGCAAAGGTCTCATCATAGTCGATGCTGTACGTCTGACTGTATTCTTTGGCTACTAGTCGAGCTTTGTAGCACTCAACCTGTCCATCTGGGTTCTGCTTCACGGTAAAGACCCACTTGCATCCAACTGTTTTCTTCCCCTCTGGCAGTCTCACAAGCTCCCAAGTGTGGTTCTTCTCCAGAGCTCCCAACTCCTCGTGCATTGTCGCTTTCCACTTTGGATCGTTCTTGGCAACCTGCTAATTATTAGGTACAATAATACTATCCAAAGATGCTATAAATGCTCCATGAGAAGAAGGAATATGGTCATAAGAAACAAACTGAGCAATATCCCAACCATATCTGTTTGGAGGATTTCCTGCATTGCTGCGAGTGGTCCTCCGTACAGATAGAAGTGTGGGAGGAGTAGAAGTAGGAGGAATGATATCTTGTGAAGGAGGGGGTATCACCTGAAGGGGGGTTGGTGTCGGCGCCTCAGGAGTTGGGACGAACGCAGGCAAGGGATTTGGCACTGGCACTGTCGGTACTGGTCCTGCAGTTTGCTTCTCTCTCCTGCTGTAGGTAAGTAACTCTCCCTGAGCCGTAGGCCTAACACCTTCACCTTCTTGTCCCTTCTCCGTGCCTCCATGCCAAACTTCTAAATCGGTTACTACCAAGTTCTCCATCTCCCCCTCTCGCCTAATACTGGCAGTATTAGGCGTGTTGTGTAAAGTTCCGTCCTGGTGGTAGTATGGCTGATGCTCCCGAAAGTGGACATCCATACTGACAAACTTCTTCTTCTCTACTGGACTCCAGCACACATACCCCTTCTGGGTCGTCGAGTAGCCTACGAAGATGCATTTGACCACTCTAGGGTCAAGTTTCCCTACTGATGGCCTGTTGTCCTTCACAAAACACACACACCCAAACACCTTCAGTGGGAGTATCCCACTATTATTGCCTTGCAATACCTCACATGGGGACTTCCATCCGAGGACCTTTGAGGGTATCCTGTTGATGAGTTGAGCTGCTGTCAACACTGCATGCCCCCACAGACTCTGTGGGACATTCATGTCGATCATCATACTTCTTGCGACCTCCAGAAGGTGTCTGTTTTTCCTTTCTGCAAGTCCATTTTGTGCTGGTGTGTATGCACAGGTGGTCTGATGTTGTATTCCGTGTGCTGACAAGTATTCTGCAAGCGTCTTGTTGGTATACTCCGTTTGATTGTCAGACCTCAGTAACTTCACAACTGCTTTGTACTGAGTCTGGACATGCTTATGGAAATCCCGAAAACAAGCAGGTACATCATTCTTATTTTTCATCAAATATAACCAGGTAACACGAGAGGCACACTCAATGAAAGAAACAAAGTACTTATAACCATTCATAGTGTTAGTAGCACATGGACCCCAGACATCATAATGTACTACCTCAAAAGCAAAAGTGCTCCTATAACCCGTGCCAACATATGAGCTCCTAGTAAGTTTTTCTAACTCGCATGCATCACATACTAATTTCTCTTTATTTATTTTTGCATAAATCTCTGGATACAACTTACTTAGAGTATCAAAGGAAGAATGTCCCATCCTCCGATGATGGAGTATCAAGGTATCCTCAGTCCTCTGCTGCAGTCCTTCCATGCCAGCCTTCTCTGTCATAGATACCAATGCTGAGTCAAGTCCTTCTCGATCTAGGTACCACAGTCCCTCATGCCAAGTGCCAGTCCCAAGTCTTCGTCCTGTCCCTTTCTCCTGGAAGATCACCTTAGGAATATTAAAAGAAACAATGCATTTAAGTTGGAGGATTATAGAACTAATGGACAAGAGACTGACTGGAAAGGATAGAGCATGTAAAATATTGGATAATCTTACTGAACCTGTACAATTAACAGTACCCTAACCGACCACTGGCTGGAAAGTGCCATCTGCTGTCTGAATGCTGTCTGCTGATGCTAGGTGAGTGTAGAAAGAAAACTCACTAGCATTCCCCGTCACATGCCAAGATGCTCCCGAGTCGATAATCCAGTCTGATGATTTAAGGGAAGAGATAGACGCAAGGGCAAGATTATCGTCCTCTCCTACAGACACACCTATCTCTCCTTACACTTAGGGTCCCCGCAGCTTGCCCGATCTGAGGAGTGATCATAATCCAATCACAGACGCTCCAACTCTGTGGCATACTCTTGCACTGTCTTCTCTCCCTGTACGGTGTCATCAATCTCCCCCTTTATCTGGAAGACCCGTAAGTTGTTTCCCACACCATCATAGGTCCTTCTCAACTTCTCCCACACATCTTTTACCATCTTAATACCGTCTACTGTGGCGGCAATAGACTGGACTAAGGAGTTGAGAAGCCAGATGTAGATCACCATATGAGTGGACTTCCACTCATCGCGTCCTGTCGAGCCCTCGTCCGGCTCTGTCGTCTCGCCCGTCAGGAACCCCTCCATGTTTTTTCCTGCGAGGGTTCTTCTCACCCGCCGTGACCAACTCAGATAGGTGGCTGGTCCATCTAATTTCAGATCGATGGAGGGAAGCTTCAACTCCGGCGACGTTCGTGTCGTGTTCTCACCAGCCGACATTGTCAACAACTTTATCAACGTCGCCACCTCTGCAGAATCTAGCTTCTTGATGATCTCCTCCATCGATGCGTCGTCTATCCAATCATGTCATGTTCGCTCCAAGACTTACGCTCGTCCTAGTCGTCCGCTCCTAGATCCGAACATGTCCCCCCTTTTTTCAGATCTAGGCATCCCTATTAGGCGCTGTCTCGTGCTGGTGCGGAGGAGGCGGCAGCACGCATGTCACAGCCATCGTCGCAGCAGCAGCAGCAGTCGCAACAGCCGCAGCAGTAGCGGGACGGGGCAGCAACAGCGAAGGGCGGCCTGCGAAGGGCGGAGAAGGGAAGAAAGGGGGGGCATGGAAGAGTTCGGTGGAGGAGATCTAGGAAATCCTCCTGTGGGTTTGTGGAAGCTTGGTGACGGCTAGGGTTTGTGGAAACTTGGCTCTGATACCATGTTGTAATTAGTTGATAATCTTATTGATTGTCTCATTGGCATTATATAGCCTTACAGTCATTAATACAATGATCTCAATCATTATGACAATAATCTCATAATGGAATATCCTGTGACATATTCTGGCATCCCAAATATGTCCTCAGGATATTCCCATGTGCTTATACTATACTTAAATATGACACCCAACATACCATATCAACAGAGTTACAACTCACAGAAGAGAAAAAAGAAGAAGATGAAATATTGCGCTGGCGGCGATGGAGAGAGGGCGGGGGTCGACGTGGAGGAAGGGGGGGTGGCCGACGATGAGGGGGGCTGCTGGCCGGCGGCTGGGAGGTGCCGGTGGGGAGGGGGGCTGCTGGCCGGCGATTGCTGGTGGCGGGAGAGGGAAGGGTCTGCGGCTGTGGAGGGGGTTAGGATTAGGATTTGGGAAATGGGGGTTGGCTCTAATACCAAATAGAAATTTAGTAGAATACTTAGCTTGTTTATTATTGATGTGGAGCTACATATATATAGGAGAGGCTAACCCCTCTCTCTACTACTCTACTCCATGTGGGACTACAAAATCCTTTAATACTCTCAACAATATATATATATATGGTGGCAACTAGGTTCCAAAAAGTTCTAGAGATGATTTGATACAAAGAAATATTATGTTGCCATATCTCAAATATATTGGTGTGCAAAATCACTTCAACTATGTTTTGGTGTCTCTTTGGAGGTAGACATGAGCGAACCACATCTGACATGCGCGTCGAGAAAGTATCATACCGTATTCATGTTAAATCATAATACAAATATGGACACAGATACGGTCCTCTAGTGGAGTATCCGTTCAACATAGATCATGATCAACTTGTTGCACTTCATTTTACTGCACACTAACAGGAAGCCAAATACATAATCTTGATGATTACATTATATGAAGTGAGATGAAGAAACATAATTGATTACAATGAAGGTACACTGACCTAAACTAGGATATGGTCACTGGTATATGCTTTAGCCAATTCACACAACTCTCTGTACCCTATTCCAACCACATGCTTTGCATATTGGTCTAGGGCCATATGTAGACAATCTTTACGTGCAAATTAAAGGTCTTCAAACATATAATGAAGGTGGATAAATCATAGTTAATGGAAGAAGAGCTCTAAGCTATAGCTGAGCATGATTTTCTTGAGGTTAAGAAGAAATAAGCATGGGAGATGGAGGAAGAGAAGGGACGATGGATAACCCTTTTTTGGCAGAGAGAAATAATATTTGGGGAATAACCAGCATACTCTCTATAGAAGAGTTTCTTCTTGTTTATAATAAATCAAGAATTCAAATATGATACTCTTGACTCAACTTATATGGATTAGGAAAGACCTAGAGTCAAATATCCTTTCCATAAATAGAGAGAGCACATACAATATTCTTCTATGAATTTTGCGGTATCCTTATGTACTCCCATGGGGTGAAAGAGAAGTTGACCAAGAATGATGGAAATGGAAAAGTGGACGAAGAGATTTATTGAAGCCTTGTCAGATCGTTGATTTATTTCAGTCACACAAGGTAGGATATTGTACAAGTTGTTAGTATTGTCTCTAGATTCATGGATAAACCAAGCAAGCTCCATTTTGGTACAACAAAGATTGAGATGCATAAAAGGAACAAAAGGCTACAGCCCCAGCTTGAATGTAGGTAGGGACAGTGGCTGGGCAGGAAGACAGATGACAAAAAATTGCACATGTAGATATGCATAGTACTAAATGGGGTCCAAGATTATCTCATAATCGTCAAAGAAAATAAGGATTGTGCACTATCATTAGCCGAAGCAGGTTATGGCAGCAACTACTGCAGCATGCGAACCAATATGGATTAGGAAAGACCTAGAAGAGTTGCAATAAGGTTCAAAATTTCCAAAGTCATTTATTTTGACAACTTTTCAGCCATAGCCATGAACAAAATTCTAGTGTTCCACAACTGGACAAAGCATATAGAAATACGTCATCATTTTATTAGAGAGAGTGGGGAAGGAGATATCGGGCTTCAACTTTGAAAGATTTAGGAGCAAATTGCTGACATCTTTACCAAGCCACTTACAATAGAGAAATTCATGAAGTTCAGAGAGAGACTTGGAGTTCAAGGCTTTTATAGATTAAGCGGGAGTATTGAAGATTAATCTAGAAAAATCTAGCTTCTAGTCTAGATGATATTTACTAGGAATTATCATTGGTGTTTGCTTTGTAAACAAAAGAATATTAATGAAAAGTATGTAGTAGATGAAACGTGTGGTAGAGAGAGATTAACGAAGAGTAGTTCTTAGGAGGAAAGCTATATCATTCTTTTCTCTCCTATAAATAGGAGTGGTGGCACCATGACGTGGCAAACACAAATTGTACTCTCTATTTCACTTACATGAATTAAGCATTCCAATTTTCATCCCTTGTCGTGTAAGCCTGTAATAGCCAACTTCAAAAATATCTTCTACATTCTTTAAGGACAAGCTAGACTTTTCTAGATTAATCTTCAACAATAAAATGTGCAAATAGTTAAATTTCATTCTCCTCGTATCATTGGTCCCACCTTCGCATCAAGAAATTTGTGCTGATCATAAGGCTCTCCCTTCAGAAATTTTCTAATATTGAAAATGCTCTTTAAGCCCTCGGAGCAGTCAATTTACCAGTAGGACTTACTTGATGCTACTAATCTTAGGAGACCAAAATATTTTCGTTGGGTGGAGAGTGTCTTCCCCTTCTTCCCCCAAATATCTCCAAAGCGTATGATGGTAGTGTAGGATCCAGCTCCATTGGAAGAGGTTCAGGGGTTGGGCTGGCAGGCAGAGTATCTTATCTATGCTTATTTTAGTTTCAGTAGTTCTGAAATAGTTGAAAGCTTTGATATGGAAGAAAGTAGGTTCTTAAAATGCAAAGTTTGAAACAGATTTTTCTTTGTTGAAGGCTTTTTCAGCTTATCCATATTAAACTTTTCCTAGATAAACTTATTAACAAGCACAAGTTGGTATCACTTCGAGCGCTATATTAATCTAGAATGGTCAAAGTCATAAATATACACTAAAATTTCTATTTCGCACCTGGAAGAAACTAAAATGCCATCCTTGTATCTCTCACTGTTTCCCTAAAAAAATAACTATGCTTGCTGAAATGTAGAAAAATTATCTTCTATTTTCAAATTTACATACCAAACTATGCACTTAATAATATTCATGCATGCATGTAATGTAATGTAATGTAATGTATATTATCAGCACTTATCTCAATAAAAATAGTTTAGTATCAGCACTGTATGATGAAGTACCAGGATGTGTGTCATAAAATCTAAACAGACCCAACTCAACCCTTTTTTGTCATGTCATTAGGCTTTTAATATAGCAAATAACCATAAGAACACCGTAGCTATTTACTAGTATCATGATTTATTTTACTAATAATTACCATAAAGGTTGAATGCTGGTGTACCTCTCTTATTTCTAGGATAAATTATATTTAACCATGTTCTTTTAAAAAAAAAAAAACTGTTTAACCTTACAGTACCGCTTTTGTTGCCATAGTAAGTTTAACCATCACTAATACTTATTCGACAGGAAGTGTATGTGGTTGGTGGGCATATCATTGATACTCAAAGAACTAAAGGAAACATCTTCATTGTTCCCTCAAACAAATATGCTGAGTTCAACATGTTTCTCGACCCTCTGGCTGCAAAAATGGTTTTAGAGTCTGATATTGACATCAACCTCATCCCTCTCAATGCTCAACACAAAGTCACTTCTTTTCCTACAATCCTACAGAGTTTACAGCTTACAAACAAGACTCCAAAATCAATTTTCACCCATAAATTGCTATTGTTGCTGCATACACTACAGAAAAGCCACAAATTATACAATCATATGGTGACAAACCAATACCTTTTTCTGTTTCTATATATATGTTCTATATATTTTCTTTTGAATTGATTAGGAACTAACCTTTATTTATATAACAAACTAAACAGTTCTCGCATATTTATTCGTAGGACACCTTTTTGGGAGAAATTCTTGGTGCAGTACTTATGGTTGAACAGTTCAATCTAAGTCCAGTAATGCAAGTCAAGCCAATTAGTGTATTGGTTGGTAATATATCAGTCAATGGCGAAATTGTGATCGATGAAAGAAGTGGGAAGTTTGTCAATATATTGGATAGTTTTGACAGTGAAGCATATTATAGCCACTTTGCAAACTCATTGGCTGGCAAGGCCCAGTCTGCCATCATCAGTAGTTTCGATGAACAGAAAAGAAGATGGAGCATTCCTAACGAGACAGAAATGGGACAAAACCTTTGAAAGTATTTTGGGGTAAAAGACTACCACATGATATGTACGAGGGTTCTCTCTTTTTATGCTGGTACATTATGCTGATTCAACTGCTTGCATTATTTTCTCGAAGAGATAATGACGCAAGCTTCTTGAAACTTCTCGGATATTAATTGGAGAAAATATTTGTAGTAGAAATATCTTTCTTGTTCAATGGTGGGTTGAGAAGTTCTCGAAGTAAAATTTACATATCCTTTTGTTGGACAATCTACATCTTATAGTCTGTTTACAAGAGTAAAGAGAGAAGTTATATAGCAAGGGAGAAGGGAATTGTGAATATACTCGAAGAAACGACCTGGATAAATGGTGTTTGTGTATGTGTGTGGCGAGTCAACAATATAGCTTATGGTGTATATCTGCATCATATATCTATGTAGTTTGGTAATCTAAACCCTTTGTATATCATTTAAGAAAGGACGAGTGGGACACTTAGTATGTTTAAAAGTTGGACAATGCTACGTGAACTACGGGATTGGCCCACAGTTTTGGCCCGCCCGCCACGTGTGACGTTTCAGCATCCCATTGGCAGGTCAACCAATGGCGGGTCCGAGCAAATATGGGGGGCAGTGGGATTGCGCCATGTGACGTGCGGGCCAAAACCGCGATTCATATATCATTTTCCTTAAAAGTTATGCTTCAATATTGTAGTTTGGTAATCCCTGAACCTCCTTTTATGCATTCACGGTAACCATCTTCAGAAAGGTTCAGAAAGGTTGTGTCCGTTGATTTGACATTGAACTGATAAATAATAGTTCTCCTATAGATATAATCTGTATTGCAATTCTTTTCTTTATGGTAAAACTTTGTTCAATATTAGTCTTACTCATATGTTACTCCTTTCCTTTTTGTTCAATATTAGTCTTAGGTGCTCTTTTGATGGAGACAGAGAATGTTAGTGAAGTTTTGAAAATTGTTGGATCAAATTTGATAGTGTATGTTGTTCGATGGATTTGGCTAATGTGTGAAAGAGCTCGTATTGATTGAAAAAGGATGAAAAGTTCTGTTTGAGTGACATGTAAGTTATGCGAGACATATTCAAGTTGGACGAGAAGGAAGAGGCTTCACTGAGTTCATTGAGTTCATTTGTTTGAGTATTTTGGTACAACTATGGTTTTGAAGAGAATGCATATGCATAAGAGAAGAGAGTTCGTATAGGTGTTTTGTGATTATTTTGGTCCTTGATGTGTGTTTAGACGAGAAAATGTCACGGGAGTTTGAATCAGAGATTAAGGAGTTTGCATCGTTGGTCAGTTGTGCAAATGAGGAGTATAATCTTTAAGTTTCGAGGACGAATTTTTTTTCTGAGTAGTGTTTTATATAATGTCCTACTCTGTGAGGTGCATTGGACTGGCTTGTTAGCTTAAAGGGCTTTGTTGGACTTTGATTCATGAAGAGAAATCATACAGAGATCCCAGTATTCGAGATGAAATATTATTCTTCTTGGTGGGTGATTTTGATCATTATATTCTTTACCTTCATACTTAACAAAAATATGTCACTACTCTTTGTTTCTATATTCCATATGACTGTTAATGCTAAGTAAAAAAAGAAACAAGATAAAAGAGAGAAATATCATTCTTGTTAACTTGCTATATAGAAATAGAAATTTAGTAGAATGCTTGGCTTGTTTATTATTGATGTGGAGCTAAAAATATATAGGAGAGGCTAACCCCTCTCTCTACTACTCCACTCCATGTGGGACTAAAAAAAACTTTTAATACTCTCAACTCTCCCCCTCAAGATAGGCGATAGATATCAATCATCCCCATTTTGTCACATAGTTTAGAAAGACTCAATGAATTAAGACCATTAGTAAGACAATCTACGATTTGCTCTTCTGAGCGAATATGATCGAGCTTTAATATCCTTTTCTCTAGCTTCTCTTTGATGAATAAACTGATCGATTTTAATGTGCTTTATTCTGTCATGCTGAACTAGATTGTTAGCTTACTTAGTGCAGCTTGACTGTCATTCAGAAGGCGCAATGGTGTTCCCTGGTCCAGCTTCAACTCTGTCAGCAGTGCTTTTACCCACAATAACTCTGACATTCCCAAAGTCATAGCTCTATATTCTGCTTCAGCGGTCGGTCGTGCTACCTCAGACTATTTTTTGCTTCTCCATGAGACTAGGTTACCCTCCAAAAAGATACAGTAACCTGAGGTAGACCTTCTGTCGTCCATGCAGCTTGTCCAATCTGCATCGCAGTACCCCTTAACACCCATGTGTCCATTGTTCTTGAACCATAGCCCTCTTCCAGGATCCCTCTTCAGATATCTCATAATATGGAAAACTGCATCCATGTGGCCCTTCATTGGATCATGCATGTAGCGACTCACTACACTCACAACAAATAAGATATCAGGGCGAGTGTGGCATAGATAAATCAACCAGCTCTCCTGCCTCTGCCCCCAACTTATCTTTCTGATTGATTGGAGTGACTGTCGATCGACATTCCAACATACCAGTTTCTGTGAGCAGATCTAGTACATACTTCCTATGAGAGAGGGCGATCCCATCTCTTCCTCGAGCCACCTCGATCCCGAGAAAATATCTCATCATTCCTATGTCCTTTACTTTAAATTCCTTGGCAAGTTTTGACTTCAGCTGGGTAATCTCCTCATCCTCATCACCTGTGATCACTATACATGTTTCTAGCTCACCCAGGAGGGAATGGTTTTCTCATCTACATATACTGCAAGTATGGTGACGTGGCCTCTCGCATGTTAGAAGAAGACCGTATAATCTGCATTGGTCTGGTTGTACCACATGCTTGTGACAGCCTTTCTGAATCTTTCAAATCAGGCTCGAGGAGATTGCTTGAGTTTATACAGTAATTTTTTCAGCTTGCACACCTTTCATGTAGACTGCTTCAAGCAAAAACTCGAGGGCATCTCTGTGTATACTTTCTCTTGTAGATCTCCATGAAGAAATGCATTCTTCACATCCAATTGATGAAGTTGTCACCCATGGTTTGCTGCAAAAGAAATCAAAGTTCTTACCGTGCTCATCTTTGTTACTGGAGCAAATGTCTCATCATAGCCGATGCGATAGGATTGAGTGAATCTCTTTGCAACCAATCTTGCCTTGTATCGCTCTATCTTTCCTTCTGGCGTCTCCTTTACTGTGAAGACACATTTGCATCCAACTGCTCTCTTTCCTTTAGAAATAAGTTTTCATGTCCCATTTCTTTCAAGTTCCTCCAATATTGTAGCTTTCCACCTCGAATCTTCCTTCGCTTCCTGCCAACACTTCGGCAAAGAGATGGTGTCTAACGATGCAATGAATGCTCCATAAGTAGGGGATAGATTAGAGTAGGATAAAAAATGGACGATGTTATGTTCATAACCATAATGATTAGGGATGCTGCGAGAAGATCTCCTTAAGGGAATATGAGAAGGACAAGGAGGAGAGATCATACCATCCGAATCAGAGGGATCCGGTATGGGAGGTGCATCTTCAGGGGTTGGGGTAGGGTTAGGCGGGGGACATGGCACAGTAGGGGCAATAAGCACAATAGTGGACTGCTGCTTTCTCCTTCTGTAGACTTGGAGCTCTATAGATTTTCTGATAGTCTGTTCCTTCCCTTGTACTGCAGCATCACTTTCTTCCTCCTCATTGTGAGCTTCTCATCACTTTCCTCTCCTTCGCTATCTCCCCCTTGTTCCCTTAAACCAACTTCCATCATTGGACATAGAATTGATCCGACAATCATGCTTGGGACCATCTTCTCCTCACTCCTGTAGAAGCATAGAAAATCTCTACCATGCGCCAATAGTAATCAAAGGCCATGCGCCACAGTGATCAAGCCCCCTGCGCCATAATGATCCAGTGTCATGCGCCGACCGTTTCATAACTAGTATTTCCATGTGCCAGCAGTGCCATACGCTACTAAGTAACTAGTATTCCTATGCGCCAGCAGTGCCATGCGCCACTAAGTAACTAGTGTCCGCATGCGCCAATAGTGTCATGCGCCACTACTCCCTCGAGCATCCCCATGCGTCAAGTGGAAGAACACTTCACAGATGTGTCGTTGCAGTTCCTGTTGTTATCTCCTCCATGCTTTTGTTCAAAGTATTCTTATCTTAAAAAACTTACAAAGTTTAGAAACTTTGAAGGAGGTCTTGTAGAAGCATAAAAATCATGCAGGCCGCATAGAGCTTATGCCCCCTCAAAGTGAAAGCAGGTCGTAGAGGGGCCACATAGAGCCCATGCGGCCGAAAACACCAAGGAGTTGGAAGCCGCATAAGAAAAATCCATGCGGCCTGAACAGCCACGAAGTAAGGGGCCGCATGAGATCCCCTAACACGGCATTCAATGTCTGTCAGAAGTTCTGACACACCACTAATCAACCAGAGCGCTTCAAGAATCGTGAGAAAGGCGGCGGCCTATAAAAAGATGGAAAGTCATATCAGTGCATTAGTAACTTCGACAGATGTGCCATGCCACGTATTTTCTCATATACGGCTATGGCCCTATGCGGCAACGGCCCTATGCGGCCTCGTCATCAAGCGGCCAAAGTGTCCATCCAACCACGGCCAGACGAGAGATCACATGCGGCCACAACGCCATGTGGCCGAAGTGTCCATAAGACCAAGGCCAAGGGAGAGCACATATGCAGCCAAGACGTTATGCGGCCAAGATGTTATGCAAGATTTTTACGTTTCAACTGAAGGGATCCTTACACAATCAGTACAGACCACATGTCCAGTTGACCGAGTCACGCACACAACGGAGTTGAGAACGACCCCGAGATCTTATCAACAGCATATCCCAACTGAGGGCACGTGGCAGCATGCCCATGGTATGCGGCTACAGTTACAACCATATTCTGTTGAAGGAACCCTATTCAGCCATCAAACAGAGGCATATACGGCACCTATAGCCCATCAGCATGATGGATATAAATAAGAAGAACTTGGACGTTCCCAGGGTCCTTTTTTCAGATATCATACCCCCCTGGCTAGCCAAGTACGTGCACACAGGCTCAAGAGAGATAAAAGAGAAGAGAGCATCCCTATTCCCTTATCGGACCGTCAACGGGGTAAATGAGTTATTGTAGTACTCGATCTCCATCGTCACGTTCCCCAGATCAAAAATATTGTACTTAGATTTTCTGTCTAGGATTTCTTTGTACTTTTTGTTGGTTGTTAAGCAAAAGTTTCTTAAACTTACATTAATGGCAAACAACTCCTAACACCTCATGTGTTAGGTGTGTTACTAAATGCGAAGCCTTCACCTGAACCATTGTGGTAGTATGGTTCCATATCTCTGAATGTAACGTTCATGCTCACAAAGAGCCTTAGCTCCACAGGACTCCAGTAAGAGTATCCCTTTTGAGTCCCTGAGTAGCCAACTAAGACGCACTTCACTGCTCGAGGGTCCAACTTTCCCACCGCAGGCCTATTATCCTTCACAAAGCAGACACATCCAAATATCTTTGGGGGAACAATGTACTTGTTCTCACCTGTAAGCATCTCAAATGGTGTATTTTATCCTAACACCTGATAAGGCATCATGTTGATGAGATATGCAGTCGTCAACATGGCATACCCCCACAAGTGTTTAGGAACATTCATAGAAAACATCATTGACCGTGCCACTTCTAACAGGTGCATATTTTTCCACTCTGCCACGCCATTCTGAGCTGGTGTATAAGAACATGAAGTCTGATATTGTATCTCATGGGCTGATAAGTATTCTTTAATAGCCTTGTTGGTGTATTTTGTCTCATTGTCAAACCTTAAAGTCTTTACCTTAGCACTGTATTCTGTTGTAACCCTCTGTATTGTGTTGTAACTCTTGTCCCGTAGGGTAGATCCCCTTCTTAGAAACTTGGTGGAGGAAGGTGACCGCCGCATATACGCTGAGGTTTGGCCCCAGATCACTACCGATGAGATCAGGCTTTAGTCCTATCAAAGACTACTAAGGTGACTCCTTCGGGTTATAAAGCTCCCTCTTGTTCTTTTCGGTCCCACATCAGACATTCCTAAGGAGGCCCCCATGAGGCTCAGGGGTTAAGTTCCAGTCCATCCGTCGTGGGCCCATCATCACCTTAAGGTCTGACAGAGGCAGGTGGCGTTCGAAAGAAGGAAAAGTCATCTCCATCCTGCGAAAGGTAAAAAGACCAGTTCTCCCTGGTCGTCCCCATCTCGGACTGGAAAGGCTCTAGCGCATCACCGAACAAGAAGTACGGCTTCTTGAAAAATTCTTCCCGTCTTTAGCCGGGATCTTCCCCGAGTTAATTTGACTCAACAAAAAAGTGGGAGTCTGCTCGACGATCTTTTGTTGTCGCTCGGGAGGGAGATCTTTGTCAACTTATTTTTGGATGGCTAAAGCAAGGTCCTCGAGATTCATGTTCAAGGGTAGCGGACGGTGCCCAAGGACCAGTTCGCCAGAAGGAGTGGTGGGCACAGTCACTGCAGAAACCACAAAGGCGTTAGATCAGAGTAATATTCTAAAGCGATGTGCTCATGCGGCTACGCCAAACATTCTGCTGAGTAGTCATGCGGCCACGCCAAACATACGACCTAGTCATCCATGCGGCCACGCCAAACATGTGGCCGAGTCAGCCATGCGGCCACGCCACGCATACGACCAAGTCAACCATGCGACCCAGGCAAGCATGCGGCCGAGTTGGCCATGCGACAATGAATAGTTGGCCCATAGACTCATCCATGCGTCCAACCGTGCATATGTGTCTCTGTGTTCCAAAAATTCGAGTGTCTTCTCCAGAAGACATATCCTGGATCTGTCGCTGAACGTCGATGGGGAATGGGGGGACGTCTACCGCGGTGGCATGACTCTTCCCCATGCTTGTGATCTTCCCCTTGCCCTTAGGAGACTTCTTAGCGACGGCGTCGGAGGAGGAAGCAACCTTGGGAGCCATAGCAAGAAAGAGGAAAGAGTGAAGAGAGTTTGGAGAAAAGACTTCTCTCTCTCTCTCTCTCTTCCCCCCTATATATAGGGGGACTATGCAGCAACGGATGACAATGACGGCTATTCGAATCCCGATCCGTGATCCGTCTCGATCCATGCAACGACGACGGTTGGCGATGACTCTTCGTTAGTTGAGCCAATTTATTCACTGACAGCGCATAATCCCAAAAGATTTGCACAAAGATCAAAGAAAAAATGATCGGACAGCCTATTAGAGAACTCTATGTGGCAACGAGATTATGCGGCATGTCCTTCATATGTGGATAATAGCGCTCGTCCATGCTTCTTTTTTCAACATATCCCAAATAAAACTTTGAAGGGGGTCTTGTAGAAGCATAAAAAATAAGGCAGGTTGTATAAAGGTCATGTCCCCTCAACATGCCGCAGAAAAGTCGCATGCGGCCCAATCAAGCCGCAGAGAAACCACATGTGGCCTGAACAATCAAGTCATAGAGAAGCCATATGCGTCCTGATCAATCAAGTCGTAGAGAGCCATATGCGGCCTAATCAAACCAAGTCGCTGAGAAGTTACATAGTATACTATATGCGGCCTGAACGACCACATAGCAATGAGGCCGCATAAAAATTCCTGACACAGATTTTGATGTCTATTAGTAGCTCTGATACAACACTCATCACTCTGAGACACTTCGAGACTCGTGAAGACAACGGCTTAAAAAAGACAATAAGTCACATCAGTTGCTTTGACAAACGTGCCATGCCACGTGGTCCCTCGTATGCGGCTATGCCCTATGTAGCCTCGCCAACATGCGGCCAGAGTGTCCATCCGATCAAGACTAAACGAGGGCACGTATGCGGCTACAAGCCCATGCGGCCTCGCCACCATGCGGCAAGAGTGTCCATTCGACCAAGGCCCAAGGGAGAGCACGTATGCAGCTACAAGACCCATGTGGCCTCGCCATCCTGCGGCCAAGTTGCTATGTGGCCTCCAGCTCACAAGATATTCCCGTTACAACTGTAGAGATCTTCGCACAGTTGATGTTGACTACGTGTCCAGCTGACCACCCAAAACAGGTTGATAACAACCCCGAGATCTCTTCAACAACATATCTCAACCAAGGTCACGTGGCAATCGGCCCATGGCATGCGGCGACAATTGCAACCGTATTCTGTTGAAGGAGCCTTATGCGGCCACCAAACAGAGGCATATGCGGCACCCATAGCCTATCAGCACGATGTCTATAAATAGGAGCAACTTGAATGTTCTAAAGGTGGGCCTTTCTCTTCTGCTTCAGAGAGAAAGCATACCACCCCCGTCCAATACAGAGAGAGAGAGCATACTGAGAGGAGCAAAGAAAGAACGTAAGCTTTCTCACCCTGCATCGGATCGTCCATGGAGTAAAGAAGATGCCATAATACTCATTGTCCATCGCCACACCCCAAAATCAAAAATAGTATACTTAGATTGTCCGTCCAGGACCTCTTTGTACTTTCTTTCGTTTGTTGATTAAATCAAGCTCTTCTAGACCTTTCGAATTTAATGGCGAACAGAGATCTAACCAATACTTCTTCAGCAGAGCCGTATACTCAGAGATGGTATGATCCTCTTGGACCATCTTATCAAGTTCATCTTGTAGTTAGAAGACCCTCATAGGGTTTCCCGACCCTGAGTACATGTCTCTCAGCGTCATCCAAATGTTACTTGCACCCTCCATTGCTTCAATATTGTTCGATACTTGGTCGGTCAATAAGGCTGTCAACCATCCAGCAACAATATTGTTGATAATTTCCTATACAACAAACTCCCATGAGGAGTGATCTTCAGGTGCCTTCGTTTGGCCATTCACATAGCCCACCAAGCCTCTTGCCTTCAAAGTCCGCATCACCTGTCATGACCACTTCAAGTAGTTGAAAGTACCTTCTAACTTTATCTTCAATTTCTTCAACTTTTCCATTTTGTATGGTGAAGGATCCTCATCTGCGTGTGCAATACGGGAGCTAGTCTCGGTCCGCCTCCTGGAGAAGATATCGTCCACCAAAGCCTTCATCTCTTGGGCCATCAACTTGCTGTAGATCGTCTCCATTGTCTTCTTCGTGTCCTCTTCCATCAGCAAGACGGTGGTAGATCTAGATCGTCTCCACCAAATTCTTCATAATCCCTCTTTAATTTACTCATCCTCACTATCTAAGAAGACTAGAAGCTTGGGTTGACAAGAGCACTTGGAGATGAAGGCTTTGGACAAGAAGTTGGTGTCCAAAATTGTGACCACTTGACTTTACATTGGGAATTCATCTCCCAATAGGTAAATTCTAATATTCTCTCTCCAATTAGGTTCTAATTATTGCATTTAATCTTTAGGAACCCACCCATACATTAGGGATACCCATAGAAAGAAGTTCTGACTTTTAATTATCCATATTGTGACTTTTATATTGAGTTTGGTCTCCAATTTGGGGAAAATCCGATATTGGAGCATCAAGTATTTGTCATTAGTTTTAGTAGATATATTTAGGCTTGTATTAGTGTAGTGAAACTAGATACGTGTCCACAATTGGATACGTATAGGCCGTATCATGATACGTCATGGTACGTGTCGGTAATTTGGGTATGTTTGGGGGTTTTAGATCAATTAGTATAATTTCCCCTTTTATTGCATGGTATGTAGCTATCCTACTTATAAATATATCATATTAGATGTATTAATAATGTTTCATGAACTTTTGTATTAAGTATCATGATGGTGAGAGTGTAGGTTTGAGCATCCTAGAGTTTTATGACATTTGGTGTGCGACACTTGGTGGTGCACACCAAGTGTTTGATATTGGGACTTGTGTTGGTGTATGGTGTTGTGTTTGTGTCTAGTGTATCATAGTGGGTTGATTATCATGAGCATTCATATTACATATTAGTGTTATTGGTTATAATTCTATATTTAGATGTGTGTGTATGTCGTGTATGAGGTAGAGAGGTGAAGTCTATGGATATGGGAGAGAATAGAAATTGATGTGCTATGTAAGGTATTGGGGGCTCAGTTTACAGTAGGTCTGTACAAAGCAACATTTGTGTGGTACGGGCTCAAGGGTAGGTCAGGAACTGTTAAGTGCGGGTGGCTATTTACAGTGAGGGTAGTGTGGGTTGGACTGCAGATTCTGAAGGTGGATCGGGTTATTGCAGTTCAAGATGCATGAGCTTGGGAATTGTAATTGGTTATGCAAGTATTTAGAGCTCGGGTAGTACAGATATTTGGGGTGTTACAGGATGTGAAGGGGAAGGGGAACTGCATTGGTAAGCACTACAGTTACATGCTTGTGAAGGGGTATTGAAAATACATTGTGTGTATGTGCACCTAAGATGTATTAAGACCTAGTTGTTGTAGAGATTGAATGGAGGCAAGTATATGAGAACTGTAAGTACACAGGTGCAGGTTTTGGACATCAACAATGGATCAACTGCTTTCAGATGGTGTTTGAGCTATGTCCAGGTGAGGAGGAAGATCTGAGATCAGTCTTCTACATAGGTGTATGTGCATAGGGTTGGTCCAGTTGCAACTGTATTATGTTGAAGTAGCCCTATTCAGCCACCAAACAGAGGCATATGTAGCACCTATAAACCATCAACATGATGGCTATAAATAGGAGAAACTTGGACGTTCCTAGGGTCCTCTTTTCAGAGAACATACCCCCTCCCGGCTAGCCACGTACGTGCACAAAGGCTCAAGAGAGAGAAAAAAGAAGAGTGCATCCTCATTCCCTTGTCGGACCGTCAACGGAGTAAATGAGTCATTGCAGTACTCGATCTCCATCGTCACGTTCCCCAGATCAAAAATATAGTACTTAGATTTTCTGTCTAGGATTCTTTTGTACTTTTTGTTGGTTGTTAAGCAAAAGTTTCTTAAACTTACATTAATGGCAAACAACTCCTAACACCTCATGTGTTAGGTGTGTCACCATATACGGAGCATTCACCTGAACTATTGTGGTAGTATGGTTCCATCTCTCTGAATGTAACGTTCATGCTCACAAAGAGCCTTCGCTTTACAGGACTCCAACAAGAGTATCCCTTCTGAGTCCCTGAGTAGCCAACAAAGACGCACTTCACTGCCCGAGGGTCCAACTTTTCCACCGCAGGCCTATTATCCTTCACAAAGCAGACACATCCAAATACATTTAGGGCAACAATGTACTTATTCTCACCTGTAAGCATCTCAAACGGTGTCTTTCATCCTAACACCTGAGGGCATCCTGTTGATGAGATATGCAGCCGTCAATACGGCATGCCCCCACAAGTGTTTAGGAACATTTATAGCAAACATCATTGACCGTACCACTTATAATAGGTGCATGTTCTTCAGCTCCGCCACGCCATTCTGAGATGGTATATAGGCACATAAAGTTTGATGTTGTATCCTATGGACTGATAAGTATTATTCTGTCATGCCCCAATCCCAAAAATACACGGGACCAGGCCACGTGGCAATAGCCAGTTGTCACGTCTCTGAGGATATCCTAATTTAATGGATTCTAACGAAGAGTGCTACGCTGTCCTAAGTACTAACATGTCCGATATAAATCAACAACATGTAATCTAATGTCATCTACAATATAAACAGCAAGAATGTACTAATAATAAATGCTGGAAGATAAACGCCAGTCTCAAAATATCATAGTACAACCAAGAATGTCTGGTGGGGACAAACCCACTACTATGACAAAATAAAAGTACTAAATGACAGATAAAAAGAGTAATGACTAGGGCATCGGCTGACTAGATAATGATGCTCCCAATCCAAGGCAGAATTCCTACCAACTGATCACAGAAACTCTGACGGTAGCACCTCTAGCTCCTCCTCGATAGCGTACCTCGTCTCCTGTCCTGGGCCGTACACTGTGGGGTAATATGCCTCGTCCAAATCTGGAAAGGTACCAGGTCCTCAGAGGGACGTAACAAGATACATAGAAGCATGCCATGTATATAAATACTGAATAAAATAAATGAAGGGTGTGCTAACCATCTAAGTGAATGCAATGTGAGGACAACTTTGGTACGTATGGGTAGGCGTAGGCATAACGTTCAATACCCCGAAGAGCGTGGCAGCAGTGCAGTATATCATCCATATCGCTCCAAAGAACGTGGCAGCAGTATAGTATATCGTCCATATCACTCCGAAGAACGTGGCAGCAGTGTAAAGGGAGTCATTGGATCCGTGGCTCCTCTGGATACTACGGATTCTAATGAGTGTATCCCATATGCCTACTAGTGTCGTCCCCGCCCAATGTAGATACACAAGTCGAATACTCGACGTGTATACCACATATCTATATGCCAAGTCTCTACTAATATAAAATCCTGAATTACGTACTAACCGTGATGCATGTCACACGCACCGATAGCTAGTCGAGTACGCAAACCCGTATCCCAATATGAATTGTCACAGTGATACGTGTAAGAGTGTCAGGTCTCGAAAGATATCAGAGTATCCTCCCAACTAGGGTGAGTCTGCTAATGGCTAGGTCAAGTACTCTACTTATCGACGCATTCGTCGACTACACCCGAGTCAATCTTGGACGCGCACAGTTATATGAAATAAAGCAACAAGATATCATGCAACATATGCATCATTTAATTTAAACAGTAAATATGGCAAGGTATCTTGCCTGGGTCCTCAAGCTGTGAATGCCAATAGCCTGCTCCTGCGGTATCTACTGGCTGGTCCAGTGATCCTAAACACATAATATAATATAGTAATCTAGCATCAGACATTAAAGTAACACACACAGACATTACGATGCTGCTCTTAGGTACTGACGCAAGAGTCACGGCTGGTCGACTACAGTGTCGCGTGTGCACGTAGCTAGGGTGTACACGTGCTCTGTCCTCGGTTACCGTGTACCTTGAGACAATACTTTACTAAAGTTAAGGGTTTACGAAACTATTATGTCTTGTACAATACCTGTCCTCTTTTTTCATGTTAAGTGTACTAGGTCTATGTCTACGTTTTTAGGTGAAATGCAAGTTCCTTATACAAGTCATATAATTGGGATAACTATTGTCTTATTAATTACTAACTAATCTAGTAAATCAAACATATACACACATAGGGTTTAACATATTTTAGTTTGTGTCCTTTAAATGATACCATGATACGTCGACAAGACGACACGCCGATACAACTATACAACGAAATAGGAAGGAAGAGGCAAAACGAGGTTTACCTAATCGAGGCTGGACGTGGGGGGTCTGTGCTCGTTAACTGGCCATCCTCCAACGTGGGGCGGAGCTTCGGTCGACGTGCAGGCAGCAACGGCGGCAGCGGCAGCAACTACAACAGTTGCAGCAGCGGCAGCAGCAGCTTTGCAGCGGCGGCAGCGGCGACTTTGGCGGGCTGGGGGCAGTGCAGGGATGGCTGTTAGGTTGTGGGGAAGGTGATGTTGTGCCTGATAGTGATGGTCGGCAGTGTTGGAGGCGGTGGCCGAGGCCGGGGGCAGTCGGGTTTAATAGTGGGGTGTCGGGTTTAATGGAGATGGGGATGGTGATGACGGGATGGTGGCTAGGCGACAGTGCAAGCGGCCTGGGAGGGTGGTCCGGCGACAGTGGCTTGAGGTGGTGATGGTGGCTTGAGGTGGTGGTGGTCGGTGTCCGGTCGGAAAGGGCGGGGTGCTCGGGTTAGATGTTCGGCTAAGGTTTGTGAAGGTGATGGTGATGGTGTGATCTAGGGTTTCAAATAGGAAGAAAATGTGTATTTATATAGGGGAGATTTGTAGGCTGACCTCGGGACTTGGGCCGACCTGGCTCCTCGGGGTGGGGGCTGGTCCTCATGCAAGGGTATACATGGGCTTGGTTAGGTCTTGTTTTGGGTGAACTTGGCCTCCAATTTAATTTAATTAAAACAATACGCACGGCGTTCTTAAATGAATTGAAGACACATAAAATTAAAATTGGGTGGGCACATGTGTCATGGGCGTAGCAGGCTCAGAATAGGTTAATACCCTAATTTGGTGTCACCACCCCATTTCCAAAGTCGGGTATTTTTTTATTTTAATTTAGTTAATTGTTTATTATTTATAATTAATTGTATTTATATTTAATTAATGATTGTATTATTTTATATTGATTGTTTTAGGATTTTGGCTAGCCTAGATCCATGTCAGACCCTAGTGGACCCATGTCCGACCCAGCCCACACCCTTGTGAAACTTATTTTGGGTTTTAGAATATTTATTATATTTTTAGAAGGTTAGTGGGAGAGATTTGGAGCTAGTTTGAGTGCTTTTGGAACCCGGAACCCGAAACCAAGTCAAGTAGGGGCGTTTTGGGAATTTGGGAACTTGTAAACCCCATTTATTCTCTTGGCCGGCCCCAACAGCAGCCCCCCCCCCACCCGTGAGAACCAGGAAGCCAGCAGCCTCTTCTTCCCCCCTCTTCATTCCACTCTTCTTCTTCATTTCTTCTTCTTCTTCTCCACTTCTTCTTTCTTCTTCCTTCTTCTTCAAGGTGAGTTTCTCTTCCATTTTCTTCCTTCTTTCTTCCATTTCTTCTTCTTGATTGAACCCTAACCCTACATTCTTCCCCAACCTAGGTGAGTAGAGCCTAGATTTGGTGTTGGAGCTTGGATTGGGAGCTTAGAAGCTAGTTGTGGTGGATTTGGAGCATTTTGGAGATTTTGGCTTGGGATTCCAACTCCCAAGAGGTAAACCCTAATTTTCCCCCTTGTAATTATTTTTATATAGTGTAATTAATAGTTTAGAACCTTCCTAGACCCTTAGGCTACCCGTGGGAGGAAGTTGGAACTAGTTTGGTTGGGTTTAGAGACTTTAACACTAGGTTTTGTGTCAATTTCGGATGAAATCCGAATTTGGCCCAATTTTGGGTGATACCCTAGGTTAGACGGACCTAGGTAGACGTTGTCGGGTGTCTTGAGGGTGAGTGCATGTCTCCGTTCGGACACGGTAAGTCGTGTCGCGGAGAAACGGGCGTTTCGGGCGAATTTAGGGCTTTTCATCATCGCCGATTCTAAGTGCATGTGCGTTTCTGCCACGGACCTAGAATCGACGCAGGAGCACTTTTTCTAGGATCTAGGCATCGTTTAGGACGCATGGGTAAATTTTGGGCCGATTTCGAGTTGGTTTGGTGTGCGTTTCAGGAGGTTTTCCGAACCGCACACCGCGTGTTCGTCGAAATGACCGAACGGCCATTTCGACTTGGTTTCCTTGTTTCGGGCTTGTGCGCACGTTGGGTTAGCATCAGGGAGTGTGTGCTAGAATTCTCGGGCTATATTTTATATATTTATAGGTGTTTGGGCGTGTCGGGGCCGTTGGGCGTGCGTTGGTGAGCGTTGTGTGCATTGTTGTTTGTAGTATTGTGTTTGTGTATATATGTCTATATATATATATATATATTTATATGTATGTGTGTCCCTATATATATATTTATAGATATGTGTTAGTGAGTGCTTGTGTGAGTGTGTTAGTGAGTGTGTGTGAGTGTGGGTTGGTGCTAGTGTATGTGTGTAGGTGAGTGTGTGTGTGAGTGGGAGTGAGTGTTTAGATATAGGTTTATATGCATATGAGTTTGAGTTTGTGTGTATATATATGTATATATATTTATATATATATGTATGAGTGTTTATGTGTGTGTTTGTGTGTTTGTGAGAGTGTGTGCTAGTGTGTGTGAGAATGTGTGTGTGAGGGTGTGTGAGAGTGAGTTTGTGTGAGTGAGGATATATATATATATATATGTATGTGTGTGAGAGTGTAAATGTATAGATATATATAGATATATATATGTGTGTATATATATATAGATATATGGGTGTTTATATATATATATATATATAGATATATGTATATAATTATGTGTGTGTGTGTGTTGATTTGTGTTTGAGTGTGTGTGTATGTTAGCATGTATATAAGTTAGTGTGTATATATATCTATAGAGTTATATATATATATATATATATATATATATATATATATATATATATATATATATATATATATATATATATATAGTGATATATATATGGGTGTATGTATATAGGTGTGTGTGTATGTGTGTTTGAGAGGGGGGGGGGGACCAGCAGACCTGGGACTGGAACAGCAGCAGCAGCATGCTGCTGCACTGTGCTGCAGCTGCAGCAGCATAAACAGCAGCAAAGGCAGCTTCAGCAGCAGCAATACAGCAACAGGAGCAGCAGCAACAAGCATTCAGGCAGTAGCAGCAGCAGTTTAAGCAGTATGCAAGGTAGAGAGGGGTATATATATATATATATATATATATATATATATATATATATATATATATATATATATATATATATATATATATATATATATATATATATATATAGATTAGTAGATAATTAGATAGATGATGGATATATATATATATTGTTAGATAGAAAGATAGTTAGGTAGATAGATGATAGTTAGGTAGTTAGATAGAATGATAGATAGATGGATAATAGGTAGTTAGATAGATACATATAGATAGATTGATAGATTAATACGATATCAAGATAGATAGACACATAGATAGATGCATAGATAAATAGATAGATAGATAGATATATGGATAGGTAGATATATGAATAGCTAGGTTGATAGATAGATATATAAATAAATAGATTAATACATAGATGGTTAGATAGATACATAGGTAACTCGATACCTAGGTAGTTAGAGATAAATAGATAGATGCTATATAGATATTAGATGGATAGGTAAATAGTTTAATAGATAGATACATAAATAAATAGCTAGTTAGATAGTTAGATAGATAACTAGATAGGTTGATACTGGATAGGTAGAGGGATAGCTAGATATATAGATCTATATATATAGATATATACATAGCTAGATAGATAGTTAGATATCTAGGTATAGATATATATATTTGAGTGTAAGGTATGTGTAAGGTAAGGTATATATGTAAGGTATGTGAGATATATAGGTAGATATATAGGTATATGCCTATATATGTATTAGATATCTATATTTTAGCCTAGAATATAGCTAGATATATATGTTTATGCATAGTTAGTTAGCTAGAGGGGTAGTCGGGTTGAGTTTAGAGCGGTATCTCAATACCTTGAGATACCGAGGTATCTCAATACCTTAAGATATCCAAGGTATTGAGTTTCGAGCGGGATTTTTGAGCAATAGCCTAGAAATAGTATTTGAGTGATTTTCATATGCTTATGTGTATATATTTGCGTGTGCTAGCATAGGTTTTAGCGGATTTAGGCGGGGTATATAGCGTAGGTTGAGGTATCGGATACCGAGGGTATCCCGGTATCTCAAGGAGGGAAGTTTGAGAGTTTTCTAGCTTAATGAGCTCGGTTTGACCTAGAATTTCAGGAGCACCCTAGTTTGACCCAGACTTGACCGTAGTTGACTCGGTTGACCGCCAAAGTCAACTTTTAACATAGTTTTGACCCAGAGTTGACTTTTTGGACCCAGAGTTGACTTTTTGACCCAGATTTCACCGGTTTGACCCGTTTGACCTAGAACGACCCTAGAAGCCTATTTTTAGTTATTTTATATCTGTTTAACTCATTAGAACCCTGTTTAACCTTGCTTTCGCATTAGGTCCTTGCGACACCGGTTCGGATCTCCAGATGCTCAGGACGTCAGGCGAGTACATTCTCTGATAGTTTTTATTATCTGATGATTATTATGATTCAGCTTCTAGTATAGTATCATCTGATTATTCTAGCACAACACGGGACACTGACTGATATTTCTGGATTCATTTACTTGCGACACGTACATTTCATGTTTCTGGCCCCTATTCTGGAATCACTACAGGCATCACTGCAGGCATTACTCATGTTCAGGCTGGACTCATCTTGATTTGCGTGTCGGATCTTGGATCCACTTGTATTAGTCGGGGCGGGAAAATACTCGAGTAGACATGTAAACATTCCCATCTGGAATTATCAGGAATTACTCCCTCTGGTCTAATCTGGAATGATAGCAGCCGCGCACCCAGTGCGCGGTGAGCCGTACTTACCCCTAGCCGTTTATATGTCGAAACAAGTATTTCAAAGACACCGGGTTCATTCTTTATAGTCTGGACTCTCATGCATTTCTTGACTTGTCTCACTTACATGTTTCTGGACTTGACTCACTACATGTATTTCATGCTGGACTCACTACACGTTCATGTGCATGGACTTGATCTTAGCTTAGATTTCCTGTATCTTGTAGTTATTACTATCTTGCTCTGATATCCATGCATCTTTACCTTTATGCACCAGTGACTTATATATTTCTTATTTCATACTTGCTTCATTCTTCTTGCTACTTGCTATAACTGTTTTATAGTTTTTATCATTTAAATGGAACTGCTGTTAGAGATGTACAAGCTCCAGTCCTGACTGGACATATTTTTCAGAGTATCCGGAGGATTGGTGTCCGACGTTTTATGGACCTGAGCCTGTCGATGGTGCAGACAGGGACCCTCTAGTTTAGGGGTGATTTTTGGGTTGGTAGCCGGGATCACTAAGACCTTGTTATTGTTTTTATTAGCTTTAGCACCGGATTTGTCTCCGATTTTGGATTGAGACCTTGTTTGTATATTATTTTGGATATTGTTGTATTATTATTTGATGTTGTGGTTGTTGTAGTAGTTGTTGGTTAGACTTTATAGTTGTTAGACTTCTTTGTCATCTTATCGTGCTTAGATTCGTGATTGAGTACTTGATTTATCACTATGATATTGCTCCTCCGTTTGGAGTTGAGATCTTGACAGGTTTATATATTGATTGTGTGGTTGCCCTCCTTTTGGAGAGGTCATGGCCGATTTTTGTGTGAAATTATTATCTAGATAGTTGACCTAGACAGCGTTCTACCGCCGATGCTGCGGCGTAGGCTGGACGTACCCACGACTCATGCCCGATTTTTCGGGTGCGGGTCGTGATATTTGGGTTATATGGAATTGGGTTGTGGTTGTACCTCAATCTCAAACGGGCATGGAAAGTTATGAGGAATTGGGTTTAATGGAATTGTTCAGGGACGTTTGTAACAAATATTGCGTAACTAAAATGAAGCACAATATTGAGTATTTAAAAGTTACATAAGGGTCAGATGGGTAGTCTAGCATGTCTAGGAGATGTGTAATTAATTAGTTTGAGGGTAACTACTAGTGTAGCGCTCCAAACATTAAAGCAACGGTGAGGTGTATTAAGTCTCATAATTGTTGCACATTAATTCTAACTGTATCCAAATTAATCCTAGTCTCTTAATTTAAATTAAATAATCCTAAATTGGTCGAGGGGGTTTACAATCTACCCTCCTTAGAGCATTTCGTCCTCGAAATTAAAACATACGCATGGTAAGAACTACTGACTGAAATTAAAAACTACTACATACCTAGGCCTTCGTAAAGATGGGGATAGCGCTGTCGAATATCCTCCTCACGTTCCCAGGTCGACTCGCCTGGTGCATGATGCCTCCATGCGACACGAACTAGGGGGATATTCTGACCTCGTAATACCTTCTCACTTCTGTCCAGAATCTCAACAGGCTCCTCTTGGTATGATAAGCTCGGGCCGACTGTGATCTCTGAATGGTCAAGAACATGACTCGGATCTGGTATGTACCTTCTCAGCTGAGATACATGGAAGACGTCATGGACTCCTTCCAAAGTCTTTGCTAAGGCTAACCTGTAAGCAACATCTCCGATGCGTTCTAACACATCAAATGATCCGATGTACCTCGGACTCAGCTTTCCTCTGCCTCCAAATCTGATAGTCTCTCGAGTAGGTGAGATCTTTATAAACACGTGATCTCCAACCTGGAACTCTAAGGGTCGTCGATGTGCATTCGCCCAATGCTTCTGTCTATCCTGTGCTGCTCGCAGGTGCCCTTGGATCTTCTTCACCTTCTCTACTGTACGAACAACTAACTCTGGCCCTAGGATCTGTCTCTCACCTATATCGCTCCAAAATACTGGAGAACAACATTTCCTTCCATACAACGCTTCATAGGAAGCCATCTGGATGCTCGCCTGATAGTTGTTGTTGTAGGAAAACTCGACCAAATGCAAATGGTCCTCCCATGATCCTCCGAAATCAAGCATGCATGCTCTTAACATGTCCTCCATCGTCTGAATGGTGTGTTCGGACTGACCATCTGTCTGCGGGTGATACGATGTGCTAAACTTCAGGCGGGTACCGAGACTCTCTTGCATACTCCACCAAAAGTAAGATGTAAACCTCGTATCCCTGTCAGACACTATACTAACTGGAACTCCATGCAGTCGAACAATCTCTCTCATGTACATATCGGCTAAGACCTCTGTAGATTGCCCCACTCTGAAGGGTAAAAAGTGAGCGGACTTGGTGAGTCTATCTACGATTACCCATACTGCATTGCGACCACTAGAACTCCTCGGAAAACCCGTAACAAAGTCCATAGTGATGTGCTCCCATTTCCACTCCGGTATTGGGAGCGGTTGAAGTAATCCTGTAGATCTCTGATGCTCAGCCTTGACTTGCTGACACACCAGGCACTTCGCCACAAAGCGAGCTATCTCTTTCTTCATTCCATGCCACCAGTAGTACTGCCGTAAGTCTCTGTACATCTTCGTGCCTCCTGGATGAATAGAGTATGTTGAACTGTGTGCCTCTGCCATCAACTCCTGACAAATTTCTCTATTTGAAACGTAAAGACGATCTCCACATCTCAAATTTTTGTCTTCATGTATACGTAATCCTGTCTGTATTTTGGCCTCTGTCCTCTGTCGAAGCCTCTGGAATCTGGCATCTGTCGACAAAGCAGCCTTGATCCTCTCCACTAATGTTGATTGCAACTGAAAACTTGACAACTGTTCGTCTACTCCGGGCATAACGACTTCTATACCCATCTGCTCTAGATCTCTCAACAGATGTTGCTGGGTAGTCAAGAAAAATGCCATGGGTCTTCTGTTCAACGCGTCAGCTACTACGTTGGCCTTTCCCGGGTGGTACTGCAGCTCAATCTCGAAGTCTGTCATCACCTCGAGCCAACGTCTCTGTCTCTGGTTAAGATCCTTCTGGGTGTAGACGTACTTTAGGCTTTTGTGTTCAGTGAATATCTCTTACTCTTTCTCCATATAGGTAGTGCCTCCAAAGCTTCAAAGCAAAAATTACTGCGGCAAGCTCCAAGTCGTGGGTGGGATAGTTCTTCTCATGGGTCCTTAACTTCCTAGAGGCATAGGCCACAACCTTTCCATGCTGCATCAAGACATATCCTAATCCTTTCCCGGATGCATCGCTATAGATCACGAAGCCTCCGGGTCCAGAAGGTATGGTCAAGATAGGTACTGTAGTTAGACGCTTCTTCAGCTCATCGAATGCCTTCTGACACTCCTCTGTCCAAGTGAACTCCTGCTCCTTACGGGTCAAGCGAGTCATCGGCTCTGCGATCTTCGCGAAGTTCTCCATGAACCTCCGGTAATATCCGACAAGTCCTAGGAAACTCTTCACTTCTGAGACATTGGTAGGGGTTGGCCATGTCTTTACTGATGAAATCTTCGCCGGATCTACTGAAATACCATCTCCTGAGATAACGTGTCCAAGAAAAAAGACACGATCTAGAAGAAACTCGCACTTGCTCAGCTTGGCATAAAGCCTCTCTCTCCTCAGCGTCTCTAATACTAGTCTCAAGTGCTCTTCGTGCTCCTCGTGGCTCTTCGAATACACCAAAATGTCGTCGATGAAGACTACCATGAACTGGTCTAAGTATTGGTGGAATACTCTGTTCATCAAGTTCATAAATACAGTAGGCGTATTTGTCAGTCCAAAAGGCATCACTAAGAACTCGTAGTGACCATAACGAGTCATGAATGCTGTCTTTTGAATGTCTTCTCTTCGCACCTTTACTTGATAATAACCCGATCTCAAGTCGATCTTGGTGAACACCACTACTCCTGTCAGCTGGTCGAACAAATCATCAATCCACGGCAGGGGGTACTTGTTCTTGATAGTCAAAGCATTAAGGGCTCTGTAATCAATGCATATACGTACTGTCCCATCTTTCTTAGGTACAAACAACACTGGTGCTCCCCATGGTGATGCACTAGGACGGATAAATCTCTTACTCTGCAACTCCTCTAATTGTAGCTTCAGCTCATCTAGTTCCTTCTTTGCCAATCGGTATACATTAGAAGATACCGGTGCTCCTCCGAGTACTAGCTCAATAGTGAACTCTACATCTCTATCTGGCGGTAAGCCTGGCAATTCTTCAGGAAAAACATCTACGAATTCTGTAACTATTGATGGGGGTACCATCTCCATATCTATGTAAGCTCCAGCTATCTGTCCTACTCCTTGCTCGATGGTCCCTCGCATGTACTCGAACTCCGGTTGATCTGGCGGTCTAAAAGTGACGCTACCCTTCCGACAATTCAGTATGGCATTATACTGGCTTAACCAGTCCATGCCTAGCACAACATCAAAGTATGGCATGGGTAATACCAAGAATCGCGCTCTCATCTCTCTACCACATACAACTACCGAACACGTTCTAATAGTGTTGGTAACCGGCACGATAGCTCCTTCGATAAGAATCTTCTAACTCTTAGGTAAGGAAGAAGTAGCTACTCTATGCATTGCTACAAATCTACTAGATATGAACGATAGTGTAGCTCCAGAATCAAATAATGCAGTTGCAGGTAATGATGCAACTAAAATGGTACCTGTGATAGCTTTCCCTTTTGTTTTCTCCTCAATAGCTGCTAGTGCAAAGGCATGTCCGTGCCTCTGCCCTCCGGTCTGCTGTCGGGCTCTATCAAACTGTGCCTCCTGTGGGACCAAAGGTGGTCCACTCTGAAATCCTCCGGGTATTGGTGGACGCCGGCCTCCTAGCGGGGGTAGTATCCTCGGGACTGGTGCTGCTGGCCTCTGTCCTGTCTGCGGTGCTGCCTCTCTGCGCTGTGGGCAGTTTAGGACTTGGTGCTGGCTCGATCCACAAATCAGGCATGTCCTCAGTCTCTTTCGGCAGTCCTTCTCGTAATGTCCTCTCTTACCACAGTGGTAGCAAGTCGAAAGCTCCTTTTGCTGGTATGGCATTGTTCTCTGTTGTGTTTATGCTCCGGGACGTCGGATCGGTCCTCCTGCTCCGGGCTGGGCTCTGGCTGGTGTGGTCGTGCTGGAACGTCTAGCTCCTCTGCCGATGGCCTCCTGGATCTTCGCCTCTGAAAGAACATCCTCATAAGAAATCCTCGTATGTGTGGTGGTATACCTCTGTAGCTCGAAGGTGAGGCTGTGATGGAATCTTTGGGCCTTCTCTAGATCATTGGGTATCAGGACGGCACCAAATCTGCTAAGACGGCTAAACTCTGCGTCGTATGCGTCAACAGTCATATTCCCTTGTTCTAGATGTAGGAACTGGGAATACAGGACATTTCTGACTGTAGCCGGAAAATACTTCGCGTTTAAGTACTCTAAGAACTGTTCCCATGTCTGGGTCTTGCCTACACTGCGCTTAATAGAATCCCACCAGTGATGGACGTTGCCTTTCAGTTGGGCCCTCACTGCGGTCATCCAAAGGTCTGGATGCAGTTGTGAAGCTTCTAGTAGCATCTCCATGTTGGCAACCCAATCGGAGATCTGCTCTACAGTCTCGTTGCCCGAAAAAGTATCTAGTCCCATCTGTCGGAACCATCGTACAGTGTCACCTATCTATGCTGGTGCAGGTGCTGGTATGGTTGCTGAGACAGGTGTCCTCTCTAGTACTGCCATCAAACTCTGTCTCAATGTCTCGGTCTGATGCCACTGTGCTTGCATCATAATCTGGAAGAACTAAAGCATCGGTGGCTGTCCATCTGATTGTGGCATCTGGGGTGGATAAGGTGGAGGTGGTGGTAATGTAACCTCTGGCTATGCAGTAGGTGTCTCCTCAGATGTCGGCCTCTCGGGTTGCGGCATCGGTGTAGCTCCTGAAGTCTGGCCCTCAAAATGATGTATGGAGATCGTCTGTGAAGTCTGTCCCTCGTGCTGCTGAGTAGGATCGCCCTGAGAAGTCTTGCGCCAATGTATCAGCAGGGTCTGTGGTGGTGGTTGCCCTCCAAGTAGTCCTTGGGGTACCTCCTCTCTTTGGGTGGCGTCGTCTGGCACCACGGCACTGGGTGCTCCTCGTCCACTGCGCAAGTTCATCTTACTACAAGAGGTAGGACTTTATTAAAAGAGTACGGAATCAAGCAAATAAGATGCAGATATTTAGAAGTAACACGAAGGAAGTTCAAAGACGTAATCAAAGTAGATGAGACCTAGTAATTTATATCCTATTGCAGGCTCGCTGGGCATGTTACCATACCACAAGCAAAAAAGTCGACCTGTATGGGCCACCACTAAAACTATGTCATGCCCCAATCCCAAAAATATACGGGACCAGGCCACGTGGCAATAGCCAGGTGTCACATCTCCGAGGATATTCCAATTTAATGGATCCTAACGAAGAGTGCTACGTTGTCCTAAGTACTAACATGTCCCATATAAATCAACAACAGGTAATTTAATCTCATCCACAATAAAAACAGCAAGAATGTACTAATAATAAATGCTGGAAGATAAACGCCAGTCTTAAAATATTATAGTACAACCAAGAATGTCTGGTGGGGACAAACCCACTACTATGACAAAATAAAAGTACTAAATGACAGATAAAAAGAGTAATGACTAGGGCATCGGCTGACTAGATAATAATGCTCCCAATCCTAGGAAGAAGGCCTACCAACTGATCACGGAAACTCTGACGGTAGCACCTCTAGCTCCTCCTCGGTAGTGTACCTCGTCTCCTGTCCTGGGCTATACACTGTGCGGTAATATGCCTCATCCAAATCTGGAAAGGTACCGGGTCCTCAGAAGGACGTAACAAGATACATAGAAGCATGCCATGTATATAAATACTGAATAAAATAAATGAAGGGTGTGCTAACCATCTAAGTGAATGCAATATGAGGACAACTTTGGTACGTATGGGTAGGCGTAGGCATAACATCCAACACCCCGAAGAGCGTGGCAGCAGTACAGTATATCGTCTATATCACTCCGAAGAACGTGGCAGTAGTATAGTATATCGTCCATATCGCTCCGAAGAACGTGGCAGCAGTGTAAAGGGAGTCATTGCGTGGCTCCTCTGGATACTATGGATTCCAATGTGTGTATCCCATACGCCTACTAGTGTCCTCCCCGCCCAATATAGATACACAAGTCGAATACCCGACGTGCATACCACGTATCTATATGCCAAGTCTCTACTAATGTAAAATCCTGAATTACGTACTAACCGTGATGCATGTCACACGCACCGATAGCTAGTCGAGTACGCGAACCCGCATCCCAATATGAATTGTCACAGTGATACATGTAAGAGTGTCAGGTCTCGAAAGATATCAGAGTATCCTCCTAACTAGGGTGAGTCTGCTAATGGCTAGGTCAAGTACTCTACTCATCGACGCATCCGTCGACTGCACCCAAGTCAATCTCGGACGCGCACAGTAATATAAAATAAAGCAACAAGATATCATGCAACATATGCATCATTTAATTTAAACAGTAAATATGGCAAGGTATCTTGCCTGGGTCCTTAAGCTGTGAATGCCAATAGCCTGCTCCTACAGTATCTCTTGGCTGGTCCAGTGACCCTAAACACATAATATAATATAGCAATCTAGCATCAGACATTAAAGTAACACATATATACACTACGACGCTGCTCTTAGGTACTGACGCAAGAGTCACGGCTGGTCGACTACAGTGTTACGTGTGCACGTAGCTAGGGTGTACACGTGCTCTGTCCTCGGTTACCATGTGCCTTGAGATAATACTTTACTAAAGTTAAGGGGTTACGAAACTATTATTTCTTGTACAATACCTGTCCTCTTTTTCCATGTTAAGTGTACTAGGTCTATGTCTACGTTTTTAGGTGAAATACAATTTCTTTATACAAGTCATATGATTGGGATAATTATTGTCTTATTAATTAATAACTAATCTAGTAAATCAAACATACACACACATAGGGTTTAACATATTTTAGTTTTTGTCCTTTAAATGGTACCATGATACGTCGACACGACGACACGTCGATACAACAATACAACAAAACAGGAAGGAAGAGGCAAAACGAGGTTTACCTAATCGAGGCTGAACGTGGAGGGTCTTTGCTCGTTAACTGGCCGTCCTCCGGCGTGGGGCGGAGCTCCGGTTGACGTGCAGGCAGCAACGGCGGCAACGGCGGCAACGGCAGCAACTGTAGCAGTTGCAGCAGCGGCAGCAGCAGCTTTGCAGCGGCGGCTTTGGCGGGCTGGGGGTAGTACGGGGATGGCTGTTAGGTCGTAGGAAAGGTGATGATGTGCTTGATAGTGGTGGTCGGCGGTGCTGGAGGCGATGGCCGGGGCCGGGGACAGTCAGGTTTAATGGTGGGGTGTCGGGTTTAATGGAGATGGGGATGGGGATAACGGGATGGTGACTAGGCGGCGGTGCAAGCAGCCTGGGAGGGTGGTCCGACGACAGTAGCTTGAGGTGGTGATGGTGGCTTGAGGTGGTGGTGGTCGGTGTCCGATCGGAAAGGGCGGGGGTACTCGGGTTAGATGTTCGGCTAGGGTTTGTGAACGTGATGGTGATGGTGTGATCTAGGGTTTCAAATAGGAAGAAAATATGTATTTATATAGGGGGATTTGTGGGCTGACCCTGGGACTTGGGCCGACCTGGCTCCTCGGGGTGGGGGCTGATCCTCATGCAAGGGTGTACATGGGCTTGGTTAGGTCTTATTTTGGGTGAACTTGGCATCCAATTTAATTTAATTAAAATAATGTGCACGGCGTTCTTAAATGAATTGAAGACACATGGAATTAAAATTGGGTGGGACACAGGTGTCATGGGCGTAGCAGGCTCAGAATAGGTTAATACCCTAATTTGGGTTATATGGAATTGGGTTGTGGTTGTACCTCAATCTCAAACGGGCATGGAAAGTTATGAGGAATTAGGTTTAATGGAATTGTTCAGGGATGTTTGTAACGAATATTGTGCTGCTAAAATAAAGCACAATATTGAGTATTTACAAGTTGCACAAGGGTCAGATGGGTAGTCTGGCATGTCTAGGAGATGTGTAATTAATTAGTTTGAGGGTAACTACTAGTGTAGCACTCCAAACATTAAAGCAAATGTGAGGTGTATTAAGTCTTATAATTGTTGCACATTAATTCTAATTGTATCCAAATTAATCCTAGTCTCTTAATTTAAATTAAATAATCCTAAATTGGTCGAGGGGGTTTACATCTTTAATAGCCTTATTGTTGTATTCTATCCCATTGTCAGACCTCAAAGTCTTCACCTTAGCATTGTATTGTGTTGTAACCTTACGATGAAAATCTTGAAAGCATGCGAATATATCACTCTTACTCTTCATTAGATATACCCAGGTGACACGAGTATAGCAGTCAATAAATGTGACAAACCACTTAAAACCATTAATAGTAGTTGTAGGACAAGGTTCACATACATCAGAATGTATCATATCAAAGAAACTAAACTTCTTATAATGTTTTGCAAATGTCGGTTCCACTTGCTCATCCTCTACGTCAATGGGATCATAGTGGTCAAGATTGTAGAAGCATAAAAAATTAGGCAGGCCATATAAAGGTCATGCCCCCTCAACTGGCCCCAGAAAAGCCAAATACGGCCCAATCAAGCCGTAGAGACACCACATACGGCCTGAATAGTCAAGTCACAGAGAAGCCATATGCGGCCTGATCAACCAAGTCATAATGATCCATATGTGGCCTGATCAAACCAAGTCACAGAGAAGTCGCATAGTATACTATATGCGGCCTGAATGACCACAGAGCAAGGAGGCCGCATAAAATCCCCTGACACAGATTTCGATGTCTATCAGAAGCTCTGACACAACACTCATCACTCTGAGATGCATCGTGACTCGTGAAGACTACAGCTCAGGAAAAGACAATAAGTCACATCAGTTGCTTCGACAAACGTGCCATGACACGTGGTCCCTCGTATGCGGCGACGCCCTATGCGGACTCGCCAATATACGGCCAGTATGTCCATCCGACCAAGGCCAAATGATGGCACGTATGCAGCTACAAGACCCATGCAGCCTTGCCACCATACGGCCAGAGTGTCCATTCGACCAAGGCCCAAACTAGAGCACGTATGCGGCTATAAGACCCATGCGACCTCGCCATCATGCGGCCTCCAGCTCACAAGACCTTTCCATTACAACTGCAGAGATCTTCACATAATTGGTGCTGACTACGTGTCCAGCTGACCAAGTCATGCCCACAACGGGTTGATAACAACTCCGAGATCTCTTCAACAGCATATCTCAACCAAGACCACGTGGCAATCAGCCCATGGCATGCAGCGATAGTCGCAACCGTATTCTATTGAAGGAGCCTTATGCGGCCACCAAACAGAGGCATATGCGGCAGCCATAGTCCATCAGCATGATGGCTATAAATCGGAGCAACTTGAACGTTCTAAATGTGGGCTTTTTTCTTCTGCTTTAGAGAGAAAGTATACCACCCCCGGCCAATACAGAGAGAGAGAGCATACCGAGAGAAGCAAAGAGAGAACATAAGCTTCCTCATCCTGCATCGGATTATCCACAGAGTAAAGGAGACATTATAGCACTTCTTGCGCATCGTCACACCCCAGAATCAAAAATATTGTACGTAGATTGTCAGTCCAGTACCTCTTTGTACTTTTTTTGTTTGTTGATTAAATCAAGCTCTTCTAGAACTTTCGAATTTAATGGCGAACAAGATGGCGACTCTGTTGGGAACGTCTTTCTCCTCTGATGAGAAAGTTGTGGCACGATTTGACGCAGCCAAGCTCGGGTCCACTCAAAGGATATTGGTGGTCCACTTCGACCAGCAGGCTTTCGAGTACATGCTCTCCGGGGGCAGCGTGAGTCCTTCTCTGAGGCAAGCAAAGCCCAAGAAGACTCGCAGGACGCGGGTAGCAAAGGCCACCGTACCTCACCCAACTGCAGAGCATACGCTCTCTGTCTCTCACTCTGTCGCAAGGACCGCACATCATGCGTCCACTGCTCATGCGGTAGCCTCTTCCAACCAGAAGGGTGCTCACCACTTGAAGACCCGCAAGACGTGGGTAGCAAAGGCTACCGTACCTCACCCAACTGTGGAGCTTGTATTCCTCGCCTCTCTTCCTGTTGTTGAAGGCTCTCGCCAGCGTCCCCTCAGGCTGTCCATGCGGCATCCTTGCCTGATGCAGAAAATGCTCAGCACCCAAACTCTGGCAAAGGAAAACACTATGATGCTAGAAGTTCGAAAGCTGATGCAAACTCTGTGAGGCCAAAAAGGAGGCCGCATATGACTCATTATGCGACATCGATTGACGGCCGTAGGCAGATGGCCGCATGAGACTCTGGCAGCAGCGGAACCTCTATTTTCGACCGAATCTCATGCAGCGCTGACCCTATGCGCCATACTGAGAATATATGGTAAAAATCCAAACTTGGACTCTTCGTACTATGCTCCTACAGGTGCCAAGTCAAAAAAGTCTGGGGCGGTACGAGCTCATCATGCTCAAGTAATTGTCCATTGGGCTGACCGTAGGAGGGCACCGCTAACTGTTATGTGGGCCCCTGATAGAAAGTTGTATAAGACCGACTCGTGCGTCCAGCCCAAATGGATAGGGTCCATCTCGAAAGTCTTCCACTGATGATCTGGAGAACAAGTCTTCCACTAACGATCTAGAGAACATTCTTGTACGAACCCTAGATCATGGAGCAAAAATAATACCTACGTACCCGTGCGCTCGGTCTACTAGTGCTCACAAAAAGGTTACAAAGGTGAGTCAGCCCTCTCCTGACTTGCGTAATATAATCAATCACAAGTGCAAGGTGAGGGAGACAGCCACGGCATGTGAAGTATCCTCCCCAGGATATCACTGTGCCAAAATTATCATCAACTACTGCTGCAACAAAGTAGCAGTACCTACAAGTAGGCAGTCGGTATTCCAACGACTGTACCCGAAGGCACCTCTTCGGTAATAATCTAGAGGCTAGGTGAAAACACCCGAGGAGGATGAGATATTTTTCGCTTCATGTTACTCTACTCAGAAGGACCCTTCCACCGTGCGAGAAAGGAAGCCCAGTACCTCCAGTCCGTCAATCTCAACCAGCGCATTGAGAAGAAGATTACCAGGAGGACCAGCAGCGGGACCTACGAAAGGATTTTTCTATGACACCCGCTCGAAGAAGAAGCTATCAACTACTGGGGGTAGTTCTTCCTCAGAACCCCTGGGGGTTATACAAGCTAGGGGTAGTAATCCCCCGAACCTATACGACAATCCGGGGTTACAAGGAGATGAGGATTCCCAAGGAATAGATGTTGAAGTCCCTGGGGGTAGCCACCCTCGGAAAGAAGACGTTGCCTCCTACGCTGGGGTAGTACTCCTTCTGAGTCCGAACAGGGCGCGACACTGCCAACCTTCCCTGACGACTATTTATTGCAAGAGTCCGAAACAAAAAGTGCTACGTCTACTATCTCGTCCATATCTCCTCATTCAAGAATGTCATACATGACGGGAGACGAGTATGAAGGCCCTAGTGATCGGCAGTGCCTCGAGGTCCTCGAGGCCATGATGCAGACCATGAGCGAATCAATGCAAGCCTTGACCCAAGCATTGCTAGATTTTAAGTCAAGTGAAGCCTCCAAACCAACGAGGGCTTCTGGACAAGCAAGCTTGGACCTTGGGACCAACGCGGACTCCGACACAAACGCTCCGCCCATAGTCAAAAATCACCTTCTACCTGGTTTATCTGCCCCTTTCGCGGGAGACAAAGCCAAAGAAGCAAGGAGGAAAATCCGAGAACTTAGGGCTCACCTAGATTCTATGGGCATCCGGGATTCACTGCGCGAGCTCAGTATACGACAACCATACCCCCACGAGTGGAGGGATATTTCGTACCCGCCAAAGTATAAGCCCTTCAACCTGAACCCATTTGACGGGAAGACTTCCCCCATTAATATATAAGCTATTTCGAGACTTTAATGGGGCACCTACCTCGTAGTAACGCACTCATCACCAAGCTCTTTGTGGAGACATTGTCTAGGGTCGTATTCGACTGGTTTTGCAGCCTACAAGACAACTGTATCTCATCATTTGATGACTTCAAGAGTCTTTTACTTAAGAGATTCTATGACGGAGGAAGCAACATGACGATGTCTTCCCTGATGGATGTCACCCAAGGGGAAAGGTAACTCACCCAAAATTATATCGAGCATTTCTGCCAAGAAGCACTACTGGATGGAAGTCTGAAGTATCATTTTTATCTTAAGACTGTTGTATGTTCGTCTATTGTATAAATTTATATGTACAGAAATGGAGATGGATTTTGTGATTTATGAGCCAGTTCTTATCAATCCCATGTATACCACAACACAGTTCAAGATATGTTCTCAAACTTCAGAATATTGCTTCATATGCTATTTGGCATTTTGGCATGATTCAATAATGGCCTGTTTCTTTCAATAGCACCTTGCATGATTCTATAACTCATTTTCATGCTGAGGCAGTTGGCCATGTTTTTCTTTATTATATTTCCCATCATATGAAAGGTCATACATACCAGTGTAGATTTATAAGAAGAGTGATTGACTTGAAAGGGTTGTTGCTGAAGTACTGGTTTTTTTTTCATTGGCTTCCTTGTCAGATAAAACAACATTTTGCTTTGCTACTTGACAAATGTTCTTTTTATCTACTTTGTAGTAAGACTTTCATGACAAGTACCCTCCACACGCCTTTCTTAGCCCTAGGGTGTGCAGTGCACCAACTTCAATTGTCTTTGGCTCAACATGGGTTTCCTATGCTAAGCTGACATGTGATAACTCTGTCCTAGACCACTGGCCAGTAAATCCACATAGCATTGCCACCTTTCATTTCATATCATGCATTGTGTTTACAATTTATCTCCATTTTTTGTGCAAAATCAAGCAGAGAATTGTCAATTTGCACCAAGAGTGTGAACTAGAGTTATATGATGGGAGCCAGGTGCCTAGCCAGAAAGTGCATATATACCAAAATCAGTGCCTGGTCTATGCCTGGAAGAAATTTGTATTTTGTATAGTTGTTCCAAGTACAAGCAACGATACCTTTGAAATCTGTTAATATGTAGTATGATCCTGACACGAGTTGAAAATGATGAATTAAGGATATTAGGAAACTACTTAGGAGTTGGGAAACTTAGAGCCAGTATTGAAATATGGAGAAAATTGAAGAGTGATATCTGTTGTAACTTGGCGTATTTGGTACATCAGCCTAGGAAAAAGAAGGTTTCTAGCAAGTAGGTGATCTCACCTACTACATAAACTATTGAAGAACATGCTAAGTGATTATAAATTTCGTTATTGGAAGTAGTGAAAAAATATGGAGTTTTTTTTCTTAAGTTTTTGAATGGCTTGGCCTTTAGTACTACTAAATGCTGACTGAGTAGGTTGTAGCTTGAATGTAGGTGCTTTTCTTTCTTCAGAGGCTAATAATTTGTATGGGCATAACCTACTTATCTTCACCATTGTTTTTCTATATTTGTTTCCATATATCTTAAAATTTATAGCTTACACTTTACTGTTGAACAACTTTGGTACTAGTAGACCTGCAATACAGAACCTATAGGTATTACCTTTTGTTCAATACTAAAATAAAAAATGGTTTGTTGGATAATCTGCCTTTTCTGTAGAATCAGCCTCTTCGGTTTTATTTACTTGTGAATGGATCTGGCTACTTCAGATATCAAGTTATGTAATACTTTATATGATGGCTAGAACTCTCGTTTCGTATTTGATCTGAAGCTAGCACCTAAAGGAATTTTTTTTTTAATTTAAAAATCACATCTTTTGAAACTAAGACTTGATTTAATCATGTATGATGCTTCCCTTTTATATAACATGGCTCTGAAAAGGTTGTCATGCCTAGATGATTATACCTGTTCTACTTATCTTGATTACTGATTCTAACAAGTTAACATTAAAAGTTTTTTTTAACTGCAGGGAAGGAGAATCCCAGCTAAATTCTTGTAAGCTTTCTGTCTTTTGTCAACTTGGACAATGTACTGTTGTATTTTGCTTGATCTATCAATTTATGTTTTACTCTTGATTTTAATGTCCAAAGATCATGAATCGTTGGGTAACACAACATTTGGAGATCTAGGCATTGGAAGTGCACCAAGCAGTTCCAATGTGTGTGGCCCTCCACGGGTTTCCTTATCTTATGCATGCCCCAGCACCTCAGAGTTCTGTTGACTCGGTTCTAGAGAATAATCCATTTCCTAGGCATCTGAATATGTTAGACCCCTTTCCCTGTCGACTGGGATTTGGGGGTGACCTGACAATGTTGGACATGGCTAATGGCAGAAATTGAGGACATGAGGAAAGAATTAGGGTTTATTCATATCAAACTAGCTTGTCTACAATGAAGAGGAGGAGTAAGAAGAATTAAAAGCTAAGTACATCATACATTTCTGCTTTCTTACATTTCCCTTTCCTTATTTATAACTGTTCCTAACTCACATTCTTGAATCTGGCAGTTGCGGCAGTTGAGGTTGTTATGCTGAGCTGTCCCCTCTCTTATGCTGATTAGACAAAAGTCATATGTGATTGGCTGAGTACTCCAGGTATATCAGTGGCAGTTGGCAGTTGGTACTCCAAGTGTATCAGTGGCAGTTGGCAGTTGATGCTCAGATATTCTGTTATCTCTGATACCTATGTCTGATACATTGTGTCCTCATGGTGTCATCCCTGAACCAGTGTCCTCTCAGGTCAAAATAAAGAGGGTATGTATCAATAGTCCCCCCCCCCCTAATTAGACCTTGCCTCAAGGTCAAAATAGGGGAAACGTTTCACAAAATCTTCATATAAAATCTACTGAGCTTCTTCTCTGGTATATTTCTTCCATTGCACCAACAACTCTACCGCAGCCTTGTTCCTGTGCTGGACAAACCTTCGTTCCAAGATGCAGTCTGGTTCTAGTAAAACCTCATCTCTCAAGCTGGGGATATCACCATTTACACTGATTTTCCTACTCAACTTTGCTTTGAGTTGAGAGACATGAAAAACTGGATGAATCTGAGAGTCTGCAGGCAATTCCAGTTTGTAAGCTACTTGTCCAATTCGATCTATGACCTGGTAAGGCCCAAAATATTTTGGTGACAACTTGTGAGGCCTCCTCTGACCTATAGAAGCCTGTCTATAAGGTTGTAGCTTCAGATAAACCCAGTCTCCCACCCTGAATTCTCTGTCAGATCTGTGTAAGTCAGCTAATCTTTTCATCCTGTCTTGTGCCAAGTATAAATTGTCCTTCAAAAGTTGCAGTGTGTTATCCCTTCCTGCCAGGGCTTCAGCCACCCCCTGATCCTGTACAATTCCTGGAATATAGGTAAGAAAATTAGGTGGAGGTCTCCCATACACTGCCTCAAAAGGAGTAATTCTGGTAGAGGAATGCCAGTTTGTGTTAAACCAAAATTCAGCCCACATTAAGTGCCTAGCCCACTCCTTGGGTTTATGACCACAAAAGCAACACAAATATCCCTCTATGCACCTATTGGTGACTTCAGTTTGGCCGTTTGATTGAGGGTGGTAGGAAGTACTATAATTGAGGTGAGTCCTATGTAACTTGAACAGTTCTCTCCAAAATTGGCTGGTGAAAATGGCATCCCTGTCAGACACAATTGTCTTGGGCATCCCATGTAACTTGAAGACCCCATCCAAGAATACCTGAGAAACCACAGAGGTAGTAAAAGGATGACTTAAGGCAAACAAGTGTATGTACTTTGTAAGCCTATCCACCACTACCAGGATAGTTGATTTATGATTGCTGGTTGGTAAACCTTCTATAAAGTCCACAGAGACATACTCCCAGATTCTAGAGGGAATTGGTAAGGGTTGCAGTAACCCTGCAGGAGAAATGTTTTCTGTCTTGTTCCTTTGACACACTTCACAAATCTTGATATATTCCTGCACACACCTTTTCATACCCCTCCAGTAGCAAACCTTCTTAAGCCTATGTAAGGTTTTGATATACCCAGAATGACCAGCATATAGAGTGTCATGATGCTCCTTGAGCATGGCAGAGACAAATTCAGATTTAGGGTCAAGAAACAGTCTATTTTTATAGTAAAGCAACCCATCAGCCACTCTGAACTTGTTTGTGTCCAACTGTCCTTGAGACCACTTGGTGAGGTAATCCAGGTAGTAGGAAGACTCTTGCATCTGGATTTTAAACTGCTCAATCCACCCAGCTTTTATAGCAGTGATAGCAGCTAGTGAGGGAACCATCCTTGAGAGACTATCAGCTGCTCTATTTTTACCCCCTTTCTTGTATTCTACAGTATACTGGTACCCATGAAGCTTCATGACCCATCTGTATTATGCATCAGTGTAGACCCTCTGCTCTAACATGAACTTGAGAGGTTTGTGGTCAGTTTTAATAATGAAGGGTCTACCCCACAAGTACTGGCCCCATTTCTTGATGGCCAAAAGTATAGCCAGTATCTCCTTTTTATAAGTTGAAAGCATAAGTGCCCTTCCCTTCAGTTGTTGGCTTAAGAAAGCTATTGGTTTACCTTCTTGCATTAACACTGCTCGAATTCCCCCACCTGAAGCATCACACTCTAGTATAAAGGTTTCAGCAAAGTTAGGCATGGCCAAGACTGGTGGAGTAGTGAGAACCCCCTTCAGTTTATTAAAGGCAACTTGTGCTTCCTTGCTCCAGTGAAAAGCATCTTTTTGAGGAGCTGGGTTTGATGAACCTCCTGTAGTAGCCTGTGAGACCTAAAAAACCCCTTAATTCTTTGAGAGTTTTAGGTTCAGGCCATTCCATTACTGCTTTGATTTTGTCTTGGTCAACTTTAATACCTTGGGAAGATATGATGTGTCCCAAATAGGCCACCTGCCTCTGAGCAAAGAAGCATTTGCTCCTTTTGATCCTCAATTGATGAGCAGTCAAGACTTTGAAGACTTCTTCTAAATGATGAAGGTGGTTGTCCAAATTAGTACTGTATACTAGAATATCATCAAAGAATACCAAAACAAATTTTCTCAGGTATCCCTTAAAGATGGCATTCATCATGGCCTGAAAGGTGGAGGGGGCATTAGTGAGACCAAAAGGCATGATTAGGAACTCATAGTGCCCTTCATGAGTCCTAAAAGCAGTCTTATGGACATCCTCCTCTGCCATCCTAACCTGGTGATAACCAGCCCTCAAGTCCAGCTTAGAGAATATTTTAGCTCCATGTAACTCATCAAAAAGTTCCTCAGCAATAGGAATGGGGAATTTATCCTTGATTGTGTTGTGATTGAGAGCCCTATAATCTATGCACATTCTCCAAGTGCCATAATTTTTTTTACTAGGATAACTGGAGATGAGTAAGAGCTAGTGCTATCTCTGATGATACCTTACTTCGACATTTCCTGGATTTGCTTCTCTATTTCGTTTTTATGTGCATAGGAGTGCCTGTAGGGTCTGCTGCAAACTGAGGCTGATCCTGGAAGTAATGGCACTCTGTGATCATAATCTCTCTTAGGTGGTAGTCCTTCAGGTTCTTCAAACAATTCCTTATACTGTTTTAATAAGGTTGTCACCTTGTTTTCTCCTTCACCAGGTTCCCTGTATTCCTTGCTTACTGAACAAAGCCGTATTACAAACATCTGAGGTTTATGTCTTAACTCTTTAGGTACTGCTTCATTAAGATTGGCAGTGTCTGCCTTCAGACCCACAAATTTGATGGTCTTGCCATTGTTCTCATACTGCATAACCAGCTCCTGGAAATTCCATATTATATTTCCCAAAGTACTTAGCCATTTAGCCCCAAGGACTATGTGGCACCCTGATATGGGTAACTGTAACAAATCTGCATGAATTTTATGCCCTTGGCAGTCTATAACCACACTTGGACACATTCCCTTACTGAGTAACTTGTCACCATTGGCCACCATAACTTCAAAAGAGTTGTTATCTGCCAGTGCCAATCCTAGCCTCTCACTCATTTTAACATCAATAAAATTGTGAGTGGAGCCAGAGTCAATTAAGATGGTCACAGTTTATTTTTGATGGTTCCTTTCATTCTCATAGTAGAGTGATGGGAGCTCCCTGATAATGCCTGCAAGGATATCTCAAAACAATCTGAGGAGGCTTGTACAATCCCTGCTGAATTACCTTCCTCTGCAAACTCATGCTCAGTAAGATCTGTATCCTCATCTGCTAGTAACAAAAATAGTTTCTTCTCTTTGCATTTGTGGCCTCTAGCCCACTTCTCATCACAAAAGTAGCACAATCCCAATCCCCTTCTCCTTGACATTTCAGAAGGGGTTATAGTACGGTTTTGGTTCAGTATGCCTGTGCCTCCATTGCCATACTTCTTTTGCCCCTCTGTGGTATGGTTATGAATTAGAGGAGTTAAAAATTGGGGCTTAGACTGAGATGTTGTAAGCCTATAGATTTTCCTGGTGGCTAACATTTTGGCTTCATAAAGCTTGGCTAAATGCATTGCTAAAGGCAAGGTAACAGGGTTGGCTACCTGCACTTCGTACCTTATCTCTTCCTTCAGGCCTCCTACATATTGACTGATAAGACATTTTTTAGATAATCCTAACACCTTGCTAGACAGTCTCTAAAATTGGGATGTATAATCCTGTACTGTGTCATCTTGTTTCAAGAGCTTCAACTCAATCATGGGATCCACAAATTGTGATGGTCCAAATTGCATTTTTATAGACTGACAGAATTCTTCCCAACCTATTATGCCTCCCTTGGTCTTCATCAACCAATCAAACCAGAAAGCTGCTGACCCTTACAATTGCACAGAGCACATTCTTATTCTGTCCCATTCTGACATAGGATAGAAACTAAAATAGTAGTTTATCCTCAACAACCATTCCTCCACATCAGTATCACCACTGAATTAGGGTATTTTCAGCCTGGGTAGAGGTAAGTTCCAATAGGGGTTTCCCTGCAGTGACCCAAATTGTAACCCTCTGTGCCCTGGGTTTGGCAATAATGGAGTGGTGTTGTTGTGTTGTATGAAGGTGGGGCCAGTGGTTGGGTATTCTGGTGTTACCCCCACATTCTGGATTGAAGGGTTTCTTGGACCTTCTTGATGGTCTGGCTCATGAGTAACTCGGGTACCATTAATGTTGTGAGGTTCTTGTTGAGGCAAGGTTCCCAAATTGATTCCCACACTCCATGGAAATTGTTGTGGAGATCGATTTGGTTCAACATTGGGTTGTTGTTGATGCACATTTGCTTCCAAGATTGTAGAAGGGTTTTGAATTCCCAGGGTTCCCATTCCCAATTGGGGTATATGATGAGCTCCTAGGGGTGAGGATGCTGCTGTGGTAGTATACTGAGATGCAGTAGGGATCAACAATTGAGGTGGTGCAGGGAGTAAGGGTGGAGCTCTAATGGCAGCAGCTAGGGTTTCCCTTCCCTCTCTTGCTCTCAACAGTTCTTCCAAGATTTTATCAAATTTGGAATTATTTTCTAAAATCATGTCAAATTTGGAACTAAGATTGAGCATTGTACCTTCAATAAGCAACATACGACCCTCCTCAGTCGCACTCCGGTGGTCCTCCGGTGATCCCCGATGAGAGCTCCGACTGCTCGAACTGTCCTCTCGACTGGCCTCGAGTATCGGAGCCAATGGCTCTGATACCAAATTGTTAGACCCCTTTCCCTGTCGACTGGGATTTGGGGGTGATCTAACAATGTTGGATATGGCTAATGGCAGAAATTGAGGACAGGAGGAAAGAATTAGGGTTTATTCATATCAAACTAGCTTGTCTACAATGAAGAGGAGGAGTAAGAAGAATTAAAAGCTAAGTACATCATACATTTCTGCTTTCTTATATTTCCCTTTCCTTATTTATAACTGTTCCTAACTCACATTCTTGAATCTGGCAGTTGCAGCAGTTGAGGTTGTTATGCTGAGCTGTCCCCTCTCTTATGCTGATTAGACAAAAGTCATATGTGATTGGCTGAGTACTCCAGGTGTATCAGTGGCAGTTGGCAGTTGGTACTCCAGGTGTATCAGTGGCAGTTGGCAGTTGATGCTCAGATATTCTGTTATCTCTGATACCTGTGTCTGATACATTGTGTTCTCATGGTGTCATCCCTGAACTAGTGTCCTCTCAAGTCAAAATAAAGAGGGTATGTATCAGAATAACTTGGGTGGAGGACAATCCTTCCTGATATGCTCTACTCCCATTTACCGCAAGCAGAGCCACAAAACCAAAACTGGCAGCAACAGCATTCTGTTCCTTTCTCCTTGTTGGGAAATGCTGCTGACCAGTCTGTAAGTCAGTTCGCTCTGAGGTCATCCAGCAGAGATTAGGATCTTTCACACATCCACACCCCCATATGCATGGGGGGTAAGTTCAAGTCGCTCCTTCTTCAAAACATAGAATATCATACTATTTCCTTCTCGCTCAAACATTTATTCACACTAATTATTTTCACAGGTCTGTCTCTCAAAATGGAAGCAATTTAGTGGCATCAATGGGCCCAATTATTGGTGAGGTAAGGGGCCATACACACTCATGGCCATGGCAGCAATCACATGTATCAACAGTCTATGCCTTCCTCATGATCAGTCCGTATCTCCTCATTCCCTCCGATCAGGAGGCCAAGGCAGAGGGGAGTAACTCTTATATCTTCTGTATCAGCGACAACCTCTGCCGAAGGCGCTGGGTTCTAGATGTCGAGAATGCATCAAGGCATTTCTATCATTTCTATGGATGGGGAGGCAGAGAGGGATTCCTTTAGAGGGAGAGTCGCAGTGGTGGGGCCGTTTCAATCCTAACCAGGCCCCTCAGTCCGGAGGAAGCTTCGTCCAGAGCCTGCCCAGAGCCGTCAGGAGAATGGTTTCCAACGGATGCCTCTTCCCTCGTTGAGAAAAAAACTGCTTTTACTGCTTGCTTCTTAAGATGATGCTTTCGCGATTTTATCAGTTGTTTGTCTGTAAAATCCCTCATAACACAAAATGCTAAAAACTGGGCTGGATCTGGACATTGAAACTGTTGTATTTGGCAGTTTTCTGTGTTGGGGTTTGTTGTTTGGGCAGCCTTTGCCATAATGTTTTCCTTTTGTGGTGTCATTCTTGAAAAAAAATGGCCCCAGTATCTCCTCTCATTCCATGGGCTGAGAATTTGATGTGGGTTCTACTCTTGGTGGGAGATATTATCTGTTTATGCAGAGGAAGGGCTTAGAGCATCTCCAACGCTGTTGTGGCTTTGGAAGAAATTGTTGTCATATGAGATTCACAACATATTATTTCAAAAATTATTCTCCAATGCAAATGTGAACTTGGTTGTGAAGTTGACGTGGCAATGACATGATAAAGATAATGTAAAGTTTGTTGTCTAGATCTAGACAAAGGACTTCACAATGATTTTATAACACATCATCAATTATGAATAAAAATATTTATAAAAAAGGAAAGAAGTGAAAAAGTTGTCTTGTAAGTTGAAAAAAGTAGTTTTTATTGTCTTCTCAATACTTTTGTATAGAGAACATTTTTCTATCTCATTGTCTTGTGTGAGTAAAATCTTGCCACATAGTAAAGATATTGTCTTGTGTCTCATGCCACGTAAAAATCACAACACAAAACAAGACAAAAGGGTTGGAGATGCTCTTAGTCGAATTATGATCCGGTATTTTATCTATTATGTTATGTGAAAAGAAACCATTATTTTGTATTAGTCGTTTAGCTATGCTATATGGAAAGTGCCCAGCACTTCAAGATCATGTGCAATTTCATTCCTTGTATGGGTTGATAGGTGAAAATGATCCAAGCGCTCATTATATAGGTATATATTTGTTGCTTACTTAGAGGGTGCTTAGTGGTTGCATCAATAGTAAGGCCCATCCCAATTTCTAGATTCTAGATTCAGAATGTAGGAGCTCATCTTGTAGAATAGTAAGACTCAATTGGAGTTCCATGATAACCTCATCCCAGCCACATGAGCTGTAGCCTGAGCTTCAGAATTTCTACATTCAGAATATAGGAACTCATTTTCTAGAGAATAGTAGGGCTCAATTTGGAGTCCTAATTTTTAGATTCTAGATTATATATATATATATATATATATATATATATATATATATATATATATATATATATATATATATATATATATATATATATATATATATATATATGAAAAATAAAGAAGTATGACACCTAGGTTTATACCACTCATCTCATATTAGCTTCAAGATTTTTTTTATAACTATTCTAATACAAACCCAACCCATTCTATATATATATATATATATTGAAAAAGAAAGAAGTATGACACCTAGGTTTATACCACTCATCTCATTTTAGCCTCAAGATTTTTTTATAACTATTCTCATACAAACCCAACCCATTCTACATTTTTATTAATGCATTTTTGAGCTTCATCTGCTATTGATGCTCTCAGGATGGAGATTATGCTTACTGATTGGTGCCTAAGACAAGGCACTAGAGTTGCCTTCAGGATTTGGCTCTTTTTTTTCCTTTGCTTTTTCTTTCATAAGCTTACTATAGTTTTTGAAAGCAGGAAGAAATTGGTTACAAAACAACCTATTTCTTCTGCTTCTTGAAAAGCAACAACAATGCCTGGACCTACGAGAAATCCAGAAGAGCCCAGCCCACCAGTCTACCTAAGAGCATCCTTAGTAAGGTCCATACCAATTTCTATATTTAGATTCATAATGTAGGAACTATCAGAGAATGTACTCACCTGTTGTCCAGAGCAATAAATATCGGACAATGTCTGTACTGGAGTCCAAGTGACCTATATATGAGATTTTATGTCAATTGGTGATTTGGAATAATAAACATGCTTAACTACCTCTACTCTAGGTCTTCTAGGTCATATCAAGGTCATTAGGGCCAAACTAGGTCAATACATTGTTTTGGGTTCACAATTACCTATAAAGTTGACCTATAGGGCCAAACTTGCCATTACTAGCTAATACTAGGTTGTACCAAGCCATCTCTAGGTTTCTAGGTCATTCTATATATGTATGGTTATAATAGATGCCATATATATATATATATATATATATATATATATATATATATATATATATATATATATATATATATAATAAGATATCTTAACTATTACCTATACCCCCACTTAGTATTTGATCAACCTATTATCTAGTATCAATACCTATTACCTAGTCCATAACTTGGTATCTTGGTATCAATACCAATTTAGTATCATAAGATACCTTAACTATTACCTATACCCCCACTTAGTATCTTCACTACCAGAAAAAGTCAAATTAGCGACGTCTAAAAACGTCGCTAAATAATCAAAAATCGTCGCTAATTTGGTTTACCGACGTAATTAGCGACATTTTAAAGCAGTCGAAAAAAACTAAGTCGCTAAAACAAAAAACGTCGCTATGCCGACGTTTTTTAGCGACTTTAATGTGTCGCTAAATTTAGCGATGTTTAGCGACGCCGCGTCACTAAATAGCGACGTTTATTAAAGTCGCTAAATATCGCTGATTAGCGACTTATATAGCGACGTTACACCGACGTCTTTAATGACCTGTCAATACTACCATGTCAGCAATTTGGACATACGACGACGTTTTTAGCGACGTCATTAGCGACGTATTTAGCGACTTGTTACAACATCGCTAATTAACGACATATTTAGCGACGTATGTGAACGTCGCTAAACGTTGCTAAAAACGTCGCTAATTTTAAAATAAAAATAAAAAAATATTGCATTTCTGGGTTTACCAACCCCCTTGGGTTCATTATCAGGTATATGATGGTAGTAGAAATAATTGAATAAAGAACACAGTAGCAGCACCAAGGAAAAAAATTCTAGTGCACTAGGTAAATACAGGCCAAGTATCAGTCATCAGTTGTAAACCAAAATATGAATAATATAATAAAATTTGAAGAAAAGAAAGCATCCAACAAATCTCATCGTAAACGTAAAGAATATGACAAATTTATATCCATACAATCGCATCCTAAATAATAAAAAAATATAAATATCCAGTAACTAACTATACTACTGTGGGTCTGCAGGAGGCTGACCACCGGCGCGCTTGAAGGATAAGAACTGCTCATACTCGTCCCGTGGAATCGACACCGATGTCAATGGAGAAGGCAGTAACGTCGGTGGAGTCTGTGTCGATGTAGGCGCACCAGGAGGCCGTGCCCGCTCCAAGTCTGCGAGTCGCTGGTTGTAAGAATCCATAGTAGATAACAGCCTCGTACTACTATGAACCATTGAATCCTGCATCATCGTCAGCCTTTCGCCCATTGATACCTGTGACGCCTGCAGCTCCATAATGTTGCGGTCATTGGAGGCTCTAATATCATTTGTCAAATCCCGGAGCTCCATCATGCTGCAGTCGAGCATATCGAATCGTGCGATGAGCATCGGATCATCCGCCTGCGGCTGGGATCGGGGCTGCTCCTCCATCCTTCGCAGCAACTCGTCACGGAGAGACGCAATCTGACGGTCAACGGCCTCCTGGACGGCCTCCTGGACTCTGGCCGACGACTGCGAGGGCTGCGACTACGAGGGCTGTGTGGAATGCGCAGCTGTCGGGGAGGCCCTAGATGACTGCATCGCAACCAGGGCGACATAGGAGCCCGTACCGTAGTACGTACCCCTCTGGAGACTACCAGCTGCGGTCACCCACAGGTCATCCGCCGACGGATCTGGAGCAGGCTGCGACGAAATACCAGCCTCTCCAAGTGTAGGTGCACTAGCAGTCGCCCGCTCACGCAGCCTAAGATACTCGGCCTAGAAAGGTTTGGAAACTCGATAATTGCCTAAGTTATATTAAAATTAACACAAAGTAAAGTAATACTTACATAGATCTGTGAGGCCCTCTCATCAATGAAATTTTCGTCCTTGCGATGGGTGGCCAAGAAGACGGTCACCATGTTGGCATTCTCACCCCTCTGTACCTGTTAAAAATATATTATTTAGTACTAAACTTAAATATTTTTTTTACTACCATTTTATGGTACTTATATTAAAATAATATAATTTAAAAGAAAAAATATACCAAACGACGAAAATGTTCCGTCATCGAAATCGAGCCACCACACCACTTGGCAGCATTCTGCCTAGCCGCCTTGGCCTTCTCAGACCTTTCCTTGTAGCTCGGATCGTCGAATCTAGCCCTCATCGTAGTCCACTGCTCAGGCGTGATCCAACCTTGGATCGGTTTTCCAGCACGGTCACGAGCCTTCTGGTCATCCAGAGCATCTCGGATAAGCTTGGCGGCAACGGTCGAAAAGAGCCGCTCGATCAACTCGGCCCGGTGCGGAGGATAAAAATATGTTTGCTACAATAAATAATTTAGTAAGTGAGCATCACGAATAAGTTATATAATATGCATAAATTAGAGGATTTATTTAATATACTTTTACCTGGAAGTGCGCAAACCAGAATGCCTTCCTCTCCTCCGGAGCCTCAGAGTAGTTGATCCAAGGGCCACCGTAGTTGTTCCTCAAAAATTGGCCCAGGCGTCTCTGAATCGACGATGGACGATATCTATACAGAGATAATAATTTAGAATACTGAAAAAGTTAATATACGATGAATAAAGAAATACACGATATATATTATAGTAAACCATCTAATTGACTTACTTTGTACCGTCGGCCCAAATCTCTGTCCTCGTCTCCTCCGGAGGTGCGCATGGAGGATCTTGCTGATGTTGGGACAATGTAGGCACGACCTCCTCGACATGCTCATCTGTCCCCATGGTTCCGTCAGCAGGAGGAACGCTGGACGAGGGTGTACTATCACGCTTGGAACTACTCGTCCCAACAGTCGGAGATGTGAGTGATCGATATACTGGAGTACTGGGCAACGATGATCCGGAACCCACAGTAGGCAGTACCGGAGGAGCACTCTGTCTACCTCGGGACCTGCCGAATCCTCTATGTTGTCCTGTCATATCTGATAACAATATATGATGAATATAGAGAAACACAAATATATAGTACATTCTACAGTCGAAATATGATGCATATCTCAAAGCATTCTACAGTCAAAATATAATACATATATTCGTTAATGGAATATATTTTACAGTCAAAATATAGTTACATTCTACTTCGTCAATTTTCCAACCTTGATCTACATTCTTCAGTCAAAATATAGTTACATTCTACATGCAATATATTTTATTTTCAATCATCTTCAGAAAATTCATCTTGTTCGCCTTTCTCGTCCTCCTCTTCCTCTTCCTCGTCTTCACTTTCATCTACTTCATCTTCCTCTTCGAATAATTCTACATCTTCTACATTATTACTCGTGTAATGAGTAACTTCCGTTGAGTCCACGTCTACAATATTTGTTACAAAAGGTAGATCGTTCTCTTGATAAGCTATTTTGTCAATGTCAAAGGTATTTCTAGCTTTAGTCTTGCATACTGCCCACCAATCTGACCTCGTTGTCCCCCGTCTAGGATAAGTTGTGAAGTACATGAGCTGAGCCTGACTTGATAGGACAAATGGTTCGTAGCCTTGATATCTACGCTTGTAGTTTATATCCACAAGGCCATGCTTGTCAATTTTCCAACCTTGATCTTGAATCGGATCGAACCATTCACACCTGAATAGCACGATATTAGCAGGTTCTATGCCATAATTATATGTCAACTCCATAATCTCTCGTAAGATGCCAAAAAAATTATTGCCCGGATTGACGTCTTTGTAGTTCAAAGATTTGATACACAAACAACTGTTTTTCGTGGAATCAGGATCTAGAAAGCTGTCTCTGATAGGAGCATTTGTTGACTTGAACCTGAACCCATTCACACAAAAACTTAGCCATATTTTTACGGCAGTAATTGGTCCCTTGGCTAGAGTTCTAATTATTCAGTCTCGGGTGTTATTAGACGATCGACCTAAATACCAAAGTAGCGATAGTAAGTTATTTGTTTTGCAAGTACAGAAATAAAAAGTAATTACTAAGCATCTTACATATGCGCTCAACCAAGAAGGAAAATGGCATCTCATATCTTGTTCTACTTCTTCGTCTGTTATGTAGGGTCTAACCGACCTCAACTCATCATTATATGTGCTGAAAAACAATGAAGCAACTGCTGATTAGTAGCATAATAGTATCTTATACTATTACATTGAGATGATATAAATGTTGACGTATTAATTACTTACCCCTTTAGCTTCTCCTTTTCATCCTCGTTGCAATTGAGTAATATATACAATTGAGCAGCCCTTAGCTCATCGTCATTCAAATCTCTCTTCTTTATTTTTCTCGAAAGCTTTCCGAACGCATTGAATACTTTGAGTATTGCATCATTAGATTCCTGATATGCGTCATTGTTTCTCGGAGCCTTCGTCCTATTAGTAGCAACATGCGGTTTGAAATACGTCGAGCAAAAGTTTATAATCTCCTCGAGAACAAAAGCTTCACAAATAGGGCCCTCAACCCGTGCCTTGTTTTTCACCTTTCTCTTTAGGTGATTCAGATGCCGCTCAAAGGGGTACATCCACCGATAACCGACAGGACCACCAATACGTGCCTCATAGGAAAGATGAATTGGCAAATGCTCCATAGAGTCAAAGAATCCAGGAGGAAACACCTTCTCGAGCTTACATAGTGTTACCGTAATGTCCTTCTCTTGCTTTTCTAGACGATCGACGAGCAACTTAGTACAACAAAGATCTCTGAAGAATATGCTCAGCTCTGTCAATGGGTCCCAAACGACCTGCGGTAAGAATTCCCGAAATGCAATCGAAATTAACCTCTCCATGAATACGTGACAATCGTGGCTCTTCATACCCACCAGTTTGTTCTCCTTGAGGTCGACGCATCTTCTCAAGTTCGACACGTACCCGTTTGGAAACTTTAGACCCTGAATCCACCTACAAAGTTTACCTTTATCCTCTTTCTCCAGTGAGAAAACTGACTTAGGTTGCTTTAACTTTCCATTCCCCTCCTCTATCAAATGCAATGCAGGACGTCTACATATTTCTTCTAAGTCCAACCTGGCCTTCGGATTATCTTTCGTCTTCCCCTTTACCTTAATTACAGTATTAATTATGTTATCAAACACATTCTTCTCGATATGCATGACATCAAGGTTATGTTTGATCAGATTGGTGCTCCAATATGGCAGATCCCAGAATATACTCCTCTTCGTCCAGTTATGGGTGCGACCAAATCTGTCACACTTGTACCCCTTAGTAGGCTCTTCGATAGCACTTGGTAAATCTTTTACCTCTTCCCATATCGTGCATCCGGGCCACCTTGGCGGTAGATTGGCCTTCTCCATAACTCCCGTACGTAAAGCATTCTGATTCCTCCGGTACGGATGCTCCTTCCGCAAAAATTGTCGATGACAATCGAAGAAGCACGGTTTGCCTCCGTATTTTAAACGGAAAGCCTGAGTACGGTCCATGCAATACGGACATGAGAGACGACCATGGGTGCTCCATCCCGATAACATTCCATAGGCCGGAAAGTCGTTGATGGTCCACATAAGTGCTGCCCTCATCTGAAAATTCTGCTTTCTAGAAACATCGTACGTGTTGGCACCTACTTCCCACAGCTGATTCAACTCATCTATCAAAGGCTGTAAATACACATCGATATTTCTCTTCGGATTATTCGGACCCGGGATAATAACGGTTAGGAACATATACGGAGTCTTCATGCACATCCAAGGCGATAGATTATACAGAGTGACGATCACAGGCCAACACGAATACTGGGAGCCCGAAAGTCCGAATGGGGTAAAACCGTCAGAGAAGAGCCCCAATCTGACATTATGCGCTTCCTCGGCAAAATGTGGATACTCTCAATCAAAGTGCTTTCATGCTTCTCCATCGGATAGATGATCCAATACTCCTTCGATCTATTTTCGCCTGTGCCAACTCATGTTTTCTGTAGTCTCCTTAACCATAAACAACCGCTGCAACCGCGGTATCAAAGGCAAGTAGTACATCGAATCGGTAGACTTTCTTGCACCGACAGACTTTCTCTAATAGTGGCCTTGTAGCGATCAACACCACAGAATCTGCACGCATCTTCATCCTTGTCGTCTTTGTAGTACAACATGCACCCGTTGCGACATGCATCGATTTTCTCGTATCCCATCCAAAGCGATCTCACCATCCTCTTAGATCGATAGAAGTCTTTAGGCAACTTTGCACCCTTGGGCAAGATCTCTATAATCAAATCGAGCAGTCGATTATAGCATTCTTGCGACATGTTAAAATCAAACTTGATGCTCAATAATCTTGTAACCACCTCCAACGGTGAATGATCCTCACAACCAGGATATTGTGGAGTCCTTGCATTCTCCAGCAACTCCATAAACTTTGCAGCATCAGCATTCGGTACCTCCTCACCTGCATCATAATTGTTCGGATTGAAACTAGGTCCCGCCGCATCATAATTGTCCGGATTAAAATTAGGCCCCGCCGCATTATAAACCATGTTCACCAATCCGTCGTCGTAAGCATCGTGGTCGTGGACATCCATATACGGCTCCACATAGGGCTCTGACTCCGATGCTAGAGATACAAGTTCTCCGTGCGCGATTTACTGATAGTAATTTGGCGTGAAGCCCTTCAAGTATAAATGATATGTAACTTTCACTTCTGGATAATATTTCCTGTTGCGACATATCACACACGGACACTTAATTTTGGTACCGTCCATGTACTGAGGGAAAGCCTTGGCAAACTGCAGGAACTATTGTACACCCTCAATGAATTCATCCCGCACAGCACACATGTCATCAGGATGACGGTTGTACATCCACGAACGATGACGCAGATAGTAATTCATATCCATTTCTAGATACTTCTGCAAAAATGACAATATGTATCATATAAATCATTACATACAGTGGTTTATCACCTAACTTCATAACTTAACCGTACTATAAAAATCATAACTGATATAATACATACTTTAATTTATCAAAGTCTAAAATAAGTAATATTCAAAACAACTGACCATTTATCAAAGTCTAAAATAAGCAATACTTTTATTTCATAACTGATATAATACATACTTTCATTTATCAAAGTCCAAGAGCCCTTGAAGTGATAAACAAGATTAACTAGTTCATGGTGATGTTTCTAAGCCACTTCTAGATCCATACTAGTTTATACTAGTCAATACTAGGTTAATACCTTGCTACACTATGTCTTCTAGGTCGTACTAGGATATTCTGCTTTGAAATTAAGTACTCTACTATCCACACTGAGAGCCTCTTACCCTTGGCCTGGCACCTTGCACTTCATCCTTATACTTGCTCACTGGATTACAACCCATAGCAGTCACTCCATGATACCACAGTATTAGTTCACTTCACAGCACTTTTGTGCTCTAATTGAACTACACTGCACTGATCACTCTTGCCAATTAAATCCCTGATACCACAGTATCAGTTAAGGGTTGTATTGGCATGCAACAAGTGACCGGTGAACACATACCCGATACTTGTCTATACCTTAACCCAAACACATGCCTGCAGACCCTAACTAAGTCTGCAACCTCTGATACTTTGCCCTTATTCTGCAGTGGCTAAATCTTCCCTTCACTTAGTTGTTTCCAACTGCCCTTAGCTACTGCCATGGCTCACAGCAGTGCTTGTTGCTGCCTTGCCATTGCTCAAGCATGTATGTGTTTGATGCTGCTCAAGTGTGCACCAACACTCTCCCACTGCAGAAGATGACAGGAACCAATCCCCTTCTCACAGTGCCAACCCGATACCACTGCAACACATTGCCAGCTTGCCTAATGCACTAGGCCAAACTAAATTGAGTTCAGATCCTAAAGCCTCATAGTTCAGTAGTGACACCCACACACAACTCGACTCTTCTACCCTCTCCCACATCAACCACAGCTAGAAGACACTATAAACACCAACACAGATAACAGTAGCTATATATATATATATATATATATATATCGAGATACACCTATATATGCATACACTCACTCATATGCAAATAGATAATACACCAATTTACATATACATATCATATGATACTCTAAGGCATAAATAAACACACACACACAACCACTAGTCCAATTCACAAATATTTGGTATGCAACACCAAGATACAAGATACTCTAGGATACATCCTCCATACACCACACCACCATGATACCAACCCTCAATTCACATGGACATATCCAATAGATCAAATATTGTGTGTGTGTCAGTGTGTGTGTCGTGCCTATGTCAGTGTCAGTGTCAGTGTGAGTGTGTGTATGTGTATGTGTGTGTGTCTGCGTCTGTGTGTGTGTGTCGTGTGTGTCTGTCAGTGTCTGTGTGCATGTGTCGTGTCGTGTCTGTGTGTGTGTCGTGTCTGTCAAGTGTGTCTTGTGTCAATGTCACATGAGAGAGAGAGAGAGAGAGAGAGATTACCTAGAGCTCGAGGAGGAGGAGGGGGATGCCGGAGTAGCCGCAGCCATGGAGAGCCAGTCACTGGAGAGGGGGGGCGGAGAAAATCAAAAACTTTCAAATTTTTCGACAGATGGGGGAAAAGAAAACTGAGCCCTAATTAATCAAAATTTAGCGACGTTTAGCGATGTCAAATAAAAACGTCGCTAAAATAAAATTTAGCGACGTCAAAGACGTCGCTAAATACGTTGCTAAATATTTTTGATACATACGTCGCTAATAACGACGCTAAACATTGCTAAATTAGATATATTAGCGACGTTTAGCGACCTTAATTAAACTTTTAGTGACTAATCTTTTAAAATCTTAATAAAAGTCGCTAAACGTTGCTAAATGTCACCATTTAGCGACGTCTAGCGACATTTTTTATGGAGTCGCTACTTTAGCGAGATTTTTACTTGGAGTCGCTAAAATACGTCGCTAATCCCACTTTTCCTAGTAGTGCTTGATCAACCTATTATCTAGTATCAATACCTATTACCTAGTCCATAACTTGGTATTTTGGTATCAATACCAATTCACATGATACCAACCTATACAATTACACTAGTATCTCACTACTACTCATTATCCCAATACTAAAGTACTTCCCATATATAGGTATCTTGACTCAACTAGGTATCTACCTATTATCTTGATGAACTCCTTACCTTAGTGTTACCTTAACAACCCCCAATATCTTAATTCTACAACCCTAGTCAATACTCCTAACTTAGAATACCTTAGTTATACCCATAACCCTAGCACACTTACCCTTTACCTTGGTATCACAACTTACCTTGATATTACTATAATCAATGTTATCCTCCACTAGAACTCCCTCACTGATACCTATCCTAGCTCACACTATCATGTATTTCATGTATCAGGATAGCACCCTACTTGGTGCTCACTTAAACAATTACGCTCATGAACCTATACTAGCTAGGATACCCTAGCATAAACACTATATGATACACTAGGTTGTCTCACACCTAAAGTTGATGCTAAAATCTAATACCAATAGACCTTAAGAGAAAGTCTTCTCCTTAGGAGTGGGTTCTTCAAATTCCTTGAGATCCAGCTCATGAGTCATCAACTTTCCCATGAGCGTCTCGAGGGTCATCGTGGTAAAATCATTTCCTTCTATGATTCAGTGGCCTTGGGATTCCAATTCTTGGTGAGTCCCCTGAGTACCTTGTGAATCTTCTCATAATTGTTGTACTCCTTGCCAAGTGATAATAGAGGGTTGACGATGTCAAGAAATCTCGTGAATATTTGAGTGATCGTCTTATTTTGTTTCATCTTGAATGCTTCATACTCTTGTGTTAGATGACTTATTTTTTATTCCTTCACTTGAGAGGTTCCTTCATGAGTGACTTCAAGAAGTTTTCATACTTCATGTGAAGTTTCGCAAGTGGAGACCCTGTTAAATTCAGTTATGTCTACAGCACAAATAGAGCGTTAATAGCTTTAGCATCAAGACTAGCTTATTTTTTTCGGTGTTTGTGTATTTATCATGAGGTTTCTCTACAAGGTTGCCATCTATGACTATTCTAGGTGGCTTCTTGTATCCTTCTACTACTACAGCCCAAAGGTCAAAATCAAGTAACTTTAGGTAGAAACTCATATGTGTCTTCCAGTATGTGTAGTTAGTGCCATCAAATAGGGGTGGCCTATTTGGGGACTGACCTTCACCATTGTTGGTATGAATAGATCTAATAATTGCCATAAGTCTCTTAGGATGTTAAGCCAAATATCAAGAGAACTAGCTCTGATACCAATTGAATGGTCGTAAAGGCAACTCTAGAGGGGGTGAATAGAGTGCAGCGGAATAATCTACCCAATTTAGGATTATTAGAATGAAGGCAGTTGTTAATTAACAGTGTATATAAAGACAGTGAAGTAAAGCAGTAAATTAGAGAGAGAAAGCAAACGTAAACACCAAGATGTATACTGGTTTTCCTCTGAGAGGACTAGTTCTATCCCGAAAAATCAAGCTCAGAGTTTTATCCTTTATAATCACCAATAGTGAATCACAAGCTTTGATCCAAAGGCTTGCCACTTCTTTATACCACGAGGTTTGATCCGAAGTCTCGCAACTTCACTGCTAGATAGAGAGAGAAACTGATGGAGCCAAGCTCTTTACAACTCTGTAGACTTCTAGACCGAGACCGCATTTGGCACTAGAAATGCTAAGGAGTTGCTCTTGGAGATAGAAAAGTTAAGGCTCAGATATTTTCTCATAATAGGATAAAAGGATTCAGAGAAGATGAGTGAGTAGGAATATAGAAATCCAATCCTATTTATAGTGTGTTGGCAAACAGAATTCGGTCAAAATTCGGATGGGGTTTAATTCAAATTTTTGAACGTTGGGCCAGGAAATCAGGGATATTACTACTGTGCTGATTTCATACCAAAGGGGTAACTGATTTTGGTCTGAGTTCGGCATAAATTTAGCCCGAGTTCAATTTCTAAGTATGATAGACTTTGTTAATGAATATGGCCTGATTTGGTGGATAGGTTCGATGGTTTATTTGAGTGGACTAGGTATCTTGGTATAGGTACTTTGATTTGCCAGTGCGACTCAGCTTACATCGGTCCTATACTCAAATAAATAAAAGATTATATTTGAATAGACGCAATACAGACGATATGTAATAGCAGTATTGAGGCTTCAGATCGCGACATATCAATACATGGTTTAGTTAACTATCAAAATTAAGTTGACTGAGACCGGATGGGCCAACAATACCAACAATACCTACAGGTTATTTACCTACACTCCCTATTCGCATGGGAGCACTGCCACATAGAAAATATGCCTGTGGGTATGGTACCACATGGGGAGTATGGGAACGTTGTCGTATATTAAATCTGCCGTATGGGAGGTATGTGAACGTTGCCGCATATCAATTATGCTGCATGGGAATACTACTGCATGGGAGGTATGGGAACATAGCCGCATATCAAATCAGTTGTATGAGAACACTGCCGCATGGGAGGTCTGCACTTTTTACGAAGTGTACGGTCTGTTGACACAACTTTCAGTGGCTTGTCTTTTTACTACAGAACATTAAATGCAAGTGTGATAGAGGATAACTTATAGCGCATGAGGTATGGCCAATATTTGCGGCATGACTTCTAACTGCATTTAGTGCATGGCTAGCGGCCCCTTGCCGCATAGTTCTTGACTCTGCTCTTGCCGCATCGGGAGTGGGTTGTTTTTGGCTCATGGTTAATAATTTTTTATGCTTCTACAAGATCTCCTTCAAAATTTTTAAACTTAGCTTAATTAAGTTTGGAATACTTTGAACTAGAAGCATGGCTCAAGTAGCCGGATAGGTGATCTTGGCGCATCACTCTTTAGGCTGCACGAATCAGATGCCACATCATTCATATTGCCGCATGGACTTGGATGCCACATCGGTCTGACAGCCTGTCGAAGCCGTATTAATGGATAATGACGTCTCGATTCTCGGAGAAGATCTCTAGGGATCTCATACCGTCGGCTAATACGAACTCCAAAATGTTGTATTCTTAATAGTTAAGTAATGCGGAAACCAAACTGTCAGCCTCATGATTTTGACTTTAGCAAATGTCGCGCAGGTGAAGAGTCTAGGCTGTCTTTACTCTGTTACATACATACACTCTATTCACCCTCCCCCTCTAGAGTTGTCATACATGGTATTACAAGTTTCACTGTCCTCAGGGAAGGTGAGCATTGTTATGTCATATTCGAAACCCGGAGGATTGCTACCCCAGCCTGACTATAGCATCATTCTGGCGGGCATGGCTAACCCCAGGTAGGTTGTCGTCCGTTTCTTGAGATTCACTGTCCTTCTGGAATGAGGGATTGGTATGGACCATCGAAGGATTGCTACCCCCAGATTTTATCTTTGAGCGGGTACCAGGAACACCCCCTGGTGGGTACTGATAACTTAGTGCCCGTCTATCGATTCCTCGATCCACTAGCCGAGATCGGCAGGTTGGACGATCTCTTCTTCATAATTTTCTTCATAGAAGTAGACCTCCATGTTGAGCAACATGAGGCAAAGGGCGGATCCTCCTCTTTGTGTATCTATTTTTTGAGGCACGGTCGAACTTATGAAGTTGATTGCAGCCACTGAAAGACCGACTATCTAGCTGCCAGTTGGCACAGCAATAGTTGATAATGATGCTTGCACATGTATGTTCGGGAGAGGACACTTCATATGCAGCAGTCGCTTCTCTTGTCTTGTGCTTGTGACTAATCACGTTGTGCAGGTCAGAAGAGGGAAGCTTCATTTTTATCCCCATTTCATGCGCTCAGCCAAACCTTGCACATGAGTGTGAAAGTGAACTATTTTCTTCCTGACCCGGTTCTTGCGTAGAAACTGCATCCAGATCGTTTGTGGAAGACTTAGTGCGAGACAGACCGACTTTATGCAGAACCAAGCTGGACGCATGGGCTTGTCATCACAATTTTTCTCTCCGACTTAGTTCTTGCACATCAACTGCGCCCAAGTGGTCTCAGAAAGACTTGGAGGGTTGGCCCACGTCTGGCACATGAGTGCTTGGGTTAGCCCTAAACAATTTTCCATCAGTAGTGCGTGTGATAACCGGCGGCACATACTTTTGGTGGACTGCTTGCGCAACCCCTCGAGCGCGCATGGCTCGAGTTGCTTTAGATCTCTTTGAACTAACGCTCACTGGCACATAATATAGAGAATCCACATTCGTGCCATAAAAAATCCAATCGAAGAGAGAGGCTCTCTCTTGGACTTTGTTGCATTTAGAAGATTTCATGAGTTAAGACATTTGCTAAAGTATTTGTTAGTTAGGATACTTGATGAAGAAGTCTCATAAAGAACTAAATATTATAAAAGCTAGAGTTAGGATACTTGTTTTACACGTATCCAAAATTATACTCCCTTGACACTCATCCAAAAATGGTCGATACATGCCTTAGCATAGTAAGTTTGTAAAAGCAAGTAAAAAATAAACTTATCTATCACATGTAAACTAATTGGCAAGGGTGACTACCATTTCATTCAATTTCAAAACTACTAAGAAACAACACTAGAAATACTTAAAATTATGCCTAAATGTATGAAATATATTTTCTAAAATTTTATTAATTTACTAATAATAATTTGTTTTCCTATACAAAAAATATGATACTCCGATCCGTAACCGACGATGTGGCCGATACTCTGATTCGCAATTCTATATCTACTTTTAAGTACTTAGTACCTAATTATAGTAACTAAATATACTTTTAAGTACTCATGTCTGTAACCGACGATAGGGCCGATACTTCGATCGGTTTATTTGTGCTTTTTTTGCTAATATATATAGTAACTAAATATATCAATTTTTTAAACCGAATAATGCTCACCCCTAACTGTGACTATGTTCGTATCAAACTCAGATACAACAAACCCAAATTGTGTCCATGTTTGTATCGAGAAGAAAATTTTGGTAATCAACACTATGTTTGTGTCATGTGTCCGTGTTTGTGTCTCATGTTAGTAAATCTAATTCAATTTCAAAACTACTAAGAAATTTAACCTAGGCCATGTCATGTCATGTCATATATATATATATATATATATATATATATATAAGAAAATGCTATAGAGATATTATGTTTCCATGTATCAGAATGTATTATCTCATATCTTTTTAATCCCGACTCTTTTTTAGTATGGAAAACTTCTAATTATAACTAACAAAATTCAAATCCGGTGTCCGATATTAACCCAGTGCAGAATTGTAGTCCCTCCTTCATACAGATACACAAGTCATGGTCTGCTCAGCTCTAACTCAACTATGCAGTCCCCATCTAACTCTCCAAAATACCCGAGCACCCTGAACTAACTCACTACTCAGTCCTCCCCCATGTTGCTGTCACTGATCACTAATACCCCAAAGCTCCCAAATACTTTTGGACCTGAGCCTTGAGCTCTAACATACTTCTACCCCATGTACAACTCAAATACTATAAAATTTGGATCTGTAGTAGGAACTGCCATAACCCACAGGGACTGATAGTATCACACCCTCACAAATTCCTCAAATCAGGTACAATTGCACTATGAAGTACCAACTGAATTGTTGCTTCTACTGCAATAATAAATTTGAGATACCTGAGCCCTCGCAACTCTTGCATACGCTCACTCATACACACTGCACTTGTACCCTCACACCCTCCTTAGATACACACCTTCCCAATAACCACACTCTCCACATCAAACTAGCACAACCCTCTTCACTGTCCTCCTTACACATGAACCACACACCCATATCTAATATAACCCCCCTTACACTATACTACACCACATAAATAAACATAATATCATAAATAGCTCATATGTAGGAATACCCGAATGATACTCATTACACATTAGTGTTTAGCATATCGTATCTGTACGTGTGTCCAGACCCCCACAATTCAAATGCAATAATTAACCAAATCGAAATGAGGGTTAGGGTTACCTTAGCTGGAGGAGAAGGCGATCTGACGGAGGCAGAGGGGGTCGAGGGTAGAGGAGGAGGGCTTGGGGGTCGGACGTTGGAGGAGGAGGAGAGGGGGTCGAGGTGTCGGGGGTCGGTGGAGGAGGAAGAGGAGAGGGGGTCGGGCGATCGGTGGAGGAGGAGGAGAGGGGATCGGACACCGAAGGAGGAGAGGGCAAGTGAGGGGTCGGGTCTCAAGAGAGCGAATGAGGGAGAGGGGCTGCCTGAGAGGGGGAGGGGGTCTGGGCGGGTTAGGAGGGTCGCTAGAGAGAGAGAGAGAGAGAGAGAGAGAGAGAGAGAATGGAAGAAAATAAAATACGGTTGAGAATTTTAAGTTTTCGCAGTGACGGATAATTCTGTCGCTAATCCGTCGTTGAAATAACAGCGACGGATTGTTGACAAAATATATTTACATAAATAACTTAGTCGTTATTCTGTCGAATTTTTGTCGCTGACTCAGCGAAGGAGTAGTTTTTGTCGCTGAGATACGTCTCTATTTAACAGTATTTTTGTAGTGACATGGGTCTTCTCACTGCTAGGATGAGGTCACCAACCTGGAATGTCCTCTCTTTCACCTTTTTGTTGAAGTCTCCAGAAAGGCATGCTTGATATAGCTCAATGCCCTGTTGAGCCAAGAGACATTTTTCATCAAGGGCCTCCAACTCTTGTAGACGCCGATGATAGTTGTCATCAATAGTTAACTGGTATGTGAGTGCTACTCGGAGAGAAGGAATCTGGGTTTCCAAGAGAAGGATTGCTTCACTCCCATAGACTAGGGAAAATGGCGTATTGTAAGTTGGGGTTCGGACCGTTGTATGATAGGCCTAGAGGCATTTACCAAACTTTTTGTTCCAGTCGCATTTATTGGACGAAATAAACTTCTTAAGCAGCTTGATGATTGTTTTATTAAATGCATCTGTCAATCCATTCGCTGCTGGATTGTAGGCGATCGAAGTTACATTCTGAATACTATTTTTATCGCAAAATTGGAAGAAAGCTTGGCTCGCAAACTGTGGACCGTTGTCATGGATGATCCTACGAGGTAGTCCAAAATGATAGATAACGTAATGTTTGATGAAATTGATTATGTTGGATGTCTTCACTTCCGCAAGTGGGATGACTTTCGCTCATTTGGAGAAGTAGTATATTATAGCGTGGATAAACCGATGCCCTTTCGACGACGGTGGTCTAATCAACCCGATGACGTTCATGCCCCACGCTTCAAATGGCCAAGATGCTACAGTTGGGTGCAAGAACTCTGAAGGCTGATGGATGAAGTCTTCATGGATCTGACACATCCAACACTTTTTTGCATGGTCGACGGCATTTGCTACCATGGTTGGCCAATAATAACCCATTCGTATAGTGTCTCGCTCCGCATTGGCACTATGTACAAGAGATATCGCTTTGCTAGCTCGAGCGAAAGCTTTCTCGAAGAGTTTTCTGATTGGAACACAAGACGATTGATCTGGATGAGTGGGCAGAACTTCATTTTCTGATTTTTGTATGCTTTAATAATAAATATGAGTTTTTATAATGCTTGTTACTAAGTAGAGAATGTTCGCATGAGAATGATAGAATGAGAACTTGTATGCTTAACTAGAGAACTTGTAATGCTTGTCTATTGATAGAACCTTAACTTGCTTAGTTAAGAAATGAATGTGCATGCCAGTACACAGTCACTGCTTAAGAACGAACCATTGCCATGCTAAGTAAAAGAATAGAATATTGCATGCTAAGTTACATGGGCACAACTATCGAACGACCCATTGCCATGCTAATAAGAAGAGTAAAAGATGCTTGAACATGTTCCTTCATTATATGATAAACAAGAGTAGGACTTTATGCATGTTAAAAATAGAGATATCTATATGCTTAATAGATAGAACTGTAAGATATTGCAGGCTACAATTATGAATTGCTATCTTACTTATTTCGTGTTAAAAGAACTACTGCTTGAAACATAGACTTATTATCGAACTCGTTCAGAGAATAGCTTGATCACGTGTCAAAGCAGCTAGTATGAGCATATACTAGTGTAGTGCTGGGTCATGAAATGAACCTTTCGATCGATTGATAAGAGAAGAGATAGAAGTTTGCTTGATCATTACTTGCTTGCTTTATAGAATTATCTGATAGGAGTGCATAAATGCATCGGTCCAACAACTTGTGCACAAGGTATAGGGTCGCTCGAGTAGTATCCTGGGGCACTGGGACCATTCGGCCTGGGAGAGGCTAATCGAAATACCTTAAGGCAATAAAGTCCTCGCTATTAACCGGGTGTTTATGTCATCAGTTAGTTGGTTCACGTGTCAAAGCAGCCATTTTGAGCGTATTTTGGTGTAGTGCTGGGTCGTAATAACACTGCTACTAATCAGGGGTTTCTCATGAGCCATCATATAGTTAGGGCGCATGCTAGGTTAGCCTTCTTGTATACCTAACTATTTGATGCAGAGACAAATAGGAAATAACACTCATTTGTATATGCAAATTGTTGCTAACTTGTATATTTGTTGCAGGGATAACCGTTCGGCGAAGGGTAAAAATTACTGAATAAATGATGTATTAATTTCTGATTATAGCTTGAATTGTGTACTGCCCCTAGACTTGAATGTTTTACTTGAAAATGCTACTGTCCATTGAACTGAGATGAATAGTCCATTAGAGATAGCTTATGTACTTAAGAGTTAATGAATATGGCTCACGATATATGCTGCGCACTGCACGATAGAATACTGTCCATATAGCATGCTTGAATATATTGAATATGCAAACTATTTTCAAATATATATTTTTGAAAGAACTAATCTGACTCTAACCTTGTGCTGCATGAAATGAACCTAGGTAAAAAGTAGCAAGATCACTAATAATGAAATATTTTATCACATGCTTACTTAGTGTTAGTTTTAGAGAGCGTTGTTTCTGTTCGTTGCTTTTATACTCACTAGTACTTTCCCCAAAGTGCTGACCCCCCACCAGTTTGCTTGTTCACAGGTACTGGATCGTCCGAAGAAGCGATAGCATATTCTCATCCTCAGGAGCCGGAGATCTGGAGTCGATGCCTAGAGACATATCGAGATGTTTTGAGATACTTTTGTATAAAGGGATGTAATGTATGGAACGATGTCATTGAAATAGAGAGAGAGAGAGAGAGCTTGAGAAAATTATAATCTCGGCCAAGCACCGCTTATAACACTTCTTGAATATCAATAAAGAGCTTATTTTCTTATGCCATTGTGTTCTTTAATTTTTTGTTATACTGTGTCATTGCTTCTTACTCTGAATAGCTTATTTTATCCTTGTTCAAGCCCTGGCCTTGTGTAAGCACAACTTAGTCTTGCATGGTATCACGTCCATACAAGGACGATCTATTCCGCAAGGTGTTTAGCGAGGACGACCGGCCCCTTGCGAGAATCGGGACATGACAATACACTTGAGGCGATCCTGTAGTTTTAGACCTGGTTGGTGTGCACCACAAACACCGTCATAGGCTTCAGGAAGTGCTTTCCTCGCTTATGCATCCGATAGGCATCGTAGTAGGAGTCTGTCATACGAACGACGGTACAATATCTTGGTGGTCGTATCGTAATAGAATCGAGGGGATCGTCTTCTAACGGAAGCAGCTTCCTTCGGGTCATCTGGGAGGATTTTGTAGACTGTATAGTCTATGAAAGGGAGCCTCCAGTATTTGATGTCAATGTTCGTCTTCGTTGAGTGGCTCAAACACAGACATAAGCAGTTCTTAGGGCAGACCAATTCTTGACCAATCACTGTGATCAATTGATGGGTTTTGATCGGGACAACTAAGGAAGCTGCGAGACCATCAAGGATATCAGTTTTGATGTTTTGCAGCTGTGGTACGTGCTCCTTAAAGAATCTGTCGAAGGTGAAGATTATACTGAGTGAAGCTTGATGGTAAGGAATTAAATCCTCATGCCGAACTTCGTACTCACCTCGGACCTGGCTGACTATCAGCTTTGAGTCGCCGTAGGATTCCAGGTGGTCGACCTTCAGTTGCTTAGCCAGATGGAGTCCAATAATGAGGGCATTATATTCTGCAACATTATCGGAACACGACGCTGCAAGTGAATAAGCGCGGTGGATGATCAGATCATCATAAGAGATCAGCACTACTCTTACTCCAGTGATAATATCGCCTTTAGGCCCAGTTCTTGAAGCACTATCGAACAATATTCGCCAAACAAACTCCTTTGTCATCATGTTAGACTCTAACACTTTATCTGGAATCTTGTCATATAGCTTTGATGTTTTCGGCACCGGGTGAGCTGTGAGAAAATCAACTAACGCCTGGCCCTTTCCTGCCTTCTGCATGACATACCATGTCATAGGTGACCGCAGTATTGCCCATGTGGCCAGGCGAGAGTTAAGTGCCCCTGGCTTAGTCATGAGGACACTGAGGTGGTTAACTTGAGAAACCACATGTATTGTTTGCCCCATTACACAAAGACGAGTGTTCTGAATAGCGAAGACTAGAGTGAGGCACTCCTTCTCCATAAGGATGTACTTGTGCTCTACATCGATCATCATTCTGCTGAGGTAATAGATGGCCTGCTCATGACCCACATTACTCTTCTGGGATAGTAGGGCCCCGAGGGAATGATCCATTGCTCATATGTATAGCAGAAAGGGTTTACCCATGACTGGAGCCACCAATATCGGGGGCTTGGTGAGGTATTCCTTAATGCCGTCGAATTCTCGCTAGCACTCTTCCGTTTAGATGAAGGAAACTCCCTTCTTCATAAGCTGGGTAAAGGGTTAGCATCTTCCAGAGAGGTTGGATATCAATAGCCTGATATAGGCTAACCTTTCTTCCAAATCGCGAAGCTCTCGAAGGTTCTTCGGAGGGTGCATATCTAGGATAGCCTTTGTATTCTCAGGGTCTATGTGAATACCCTTTTAGGTTATGACAAAACCCAAAAACTTGCGACTGGAGACTCCTAGGAAAAACTTGGCTGGGTTCATCTTGAGCTGATGTGCCCACATTAGATCGAACACCGTCTTCAGGTTGTGAAGATGGTCATCTTCAAAGCGGCTCTTAACAACGATTCATCAAAATAACACTCGACTGTCTTGTGCAGATGTTCGCAAAAAATGGTACTCATAGCTCGTTGGTATGTCGCACCCGCATTCTTCAAAATGAAGTATGCTTCCCGTCATCCGGGGATATCTTGATCTGATTGTAGTCCGAGAACCCATCCATGAAGGAGGTATGCTCAAAGCCACAAGTGTTGTCGATCATTATATCTGTGATCGAAAGAGGGAACTCGTCTTTTGTACAAGGTGCATTCAAATCATGAAAGTCGATACAGACTCGGATTTAACCATTCTTTTTAATAACGAGAATGAATTGGCCACCCAATATGGATGCTGTTCTTAGTGAATGGTGTCGCTTGCTATCAGCTTATTTCTTCAGCTTCGATAGCGTTCATGACGTTCGAATGGAATTGTCGTTGATGTTGCTTCACTGGCTTAGCATTTGGCAGGATATTAAGCTTTTGTACCGCGATTTGCGGATCCAAGTCCAGTATATCTTCATAACTCCATGCAAAGACATCTATATATTCTCTTACTAGCTGTAGCAAGGATTCACGTTCTTCCCCAGGCAAGCTCTTACTAATGAAGATGGGTTTGAGGGAGGCTTCATCACCCAGATTGACTTGCTCAACCTCATCTTCAGTAGGTGGTTCACGTTGCTCGAATCGTAATTCCTATTGTGATGACTCTAGCTGTTGGGCCCATGGTTCTACTTCAAAGAACTCAACCGGACATTCGTCGTCTTCCTCTTGGTATGCTGACACCATGTTGATAAACAACATTTGCTTGAGCACATCTCCAGTACTTGTGTCGGAGTCCTAAGTAGAAGACTCCGAAGAATGAGATCATAATTCGTCCTTTTCTTCCGAGTCCTCGAGAGTCGTAGGAGGTGAGACGTATCCTAGGCCATGCTTGGTCTGCTGGTAGTATGTCTCAAAAATTCCTGTAGGAGTAGAGAGGCACAGAGACAAACGTCAGGCCTTTGCCATAATTCAGGCCTTTGTCGCTCTTTAAGTTATAGCCCATGTTCTGGACAATACGCTTGGCCTGTGTGATATAGCGGTGGAGTTAAATACTACCACTCTCGGGTTCTGGTTCTTCTGTAGTAGATCCTTGACGAATGTTGACCTTCCCAAAGATAATAGGTTTATCACCCCCTCCTTGCCGAAATTATGAAGTAATAATCTTGGCACGGACATATTTGATCTATTGGGAGAGCCAAAGTTATTGGGGTATGCAATTACAGGCCGAGACCGTATTCTATGGAGTACACATCGTTCTAATGTGCAACAATGGAGTAATTCAAAGATAGTCCTTTATTTATAAAGTATGGTATTTTTTCTTGCAAAATTACATCATCGTATGAAGGTGCATCTGTGTGGGCCGTAAGGTACTCTCCCAACTCCTCTCCTTCGATGTCTACCACCATCGCTCGAGGTAAACTTGGAGCTTTTTCGCGTAGTTTGACTACCAGAGGCTCGAGGTTTCTCACCGCCGCAAGATCTTCTCTTATAGATCGTTCCTGCCTCTGGAGCTTAACCACCAAGGGTTCAGGGGCCTTTCTGGGAAGCTTGACCACGAGGGGCGCAGGCGCATGAGATGGGTGTCCTTTGAGACGGACCCTTAGGGGCTCGTTTGGAACTTTACCAATTTATGTCTCATCGTCGGCGTTATTACCACCCTCATCTTGGTGGATTTTCCTGTACATGATCGAGTCAGAGTAGTATGCTTCGACTTCCTTGAAAGGATCCACATCAGGAAATTCTTTTCAAAAATATAAGCAGAAGTAAGAAGCAGCCATGATAAGCAATCCCAAACCCAGACTTAGAACCTCTTGGAACAATCCTCGTGTGCTTCCAGTTAGATCCAATAGAGCTATTGGAAGAGAGAAAAATAAAACTAGTTTTCAGCATGCCAATGGTTCGACGGACTCTATTTCAGGATACTAAATACTGAAGGCTGGACATTTTTGTGATGTGCTTTGACCCTGATATGAATTAGGAATAAATATGAATACATGATACGAAGCCCTACAAATGTAGTTAATACCAAACCTTAGATTGGGTCAAAAGGAGATCTGTAGGTCGAGATATAGCTGATAGAATGAACACAAGTCAAATTGAAATGAGAGTGGTCTGCATAAAACTTGTATTTCGCGATGCACATTTTACCTGGCAACTTTGTAAAATTTATAGTGTGCAAATAATGAATTATAGATTTAGACATGGACACTCCAAAAATACACAGGACAAGCAGTACTTCTTGATCATTAAGTTATCCCTTGACATTTTTGCTTTCAAGTTAATTTAGGAATACAGAGGTAAGTATTTTCTCGTGGTTTACATTGATTTGATGGTTTAATCTACGGTGAAGATAGGTGCTGTTGGAAGTAATGGCAGCAGAACATCACCTAAGTTTTGGTGGGTGAATAAAAATGGACTCAATTGATCTGCTCATTCATAGTCTACGATACTGATGCATTTGTTGAGCCTGCTTTCCATTTTTCATAAGATGGTCTTCAGCCAGTATCATGATGTGCGTTCATCCTAATAAATAGTGTGAATTGTGTTGTGCAGCTCATCCCTGCCAAAGTTATGTTCGAGCTGTTAGAGGACTACGCATTGCTAAATGCTAACTAACACAAGTTGGCAGATCTATTTGCTGAGTGTAAATCATACTTTTTCTTTCTTTTTAGTACTGAGTGATCTCACGAGGATGAAAACAAAGATCATTTGCATGTCGTAGATTTGTATTGTCATCTAATTTATTTTTTCTGTTGCCTTGATAAAGTCAAATTTTATTTGGAGGTGTCTGTGCTCTTGATATTGTTGAGACGTGAAGTAGAAATACCTAATCTCAGGAAGGATTATATTAGAATTGGAAGTTAAAAACATCATTTTTGTTATGGAAAATTTGATATGTTGGCTCTAGAATAAGGCTGAAGATTGTGTCCGAATCTTTTCAAATGAGGTGATATATGTTGTTTATCCAGAAGAAATACGATTATACTTGTTGCGTGCGAACGGCTAGTAGTTGGCTTTTATTGGTGTTTCTGTTGCATAGATTTGTCAAACTGAGTTGAACATAGTCAAAGTTCGTTTGGATCTATTTAGTTCAAATTTTGACAACAGTGTTTTTCGACGAGAGACAGACGTTGAAACAAAACTTGTATTGAGGTTGACGAGTTATAACTTTACAATATTTTTTTTTATAAATAATTGCTACAAATAAAAAAGTCTTATTTTTTTTATAAAATAAAAAAGTCTTATTTTATAAATAATTGCTACAAATAAAAGTCTTATTTTACTTCACATAATCGGACTTAAGCAGATTGACCGCTAGTAGTGGGAGCAACACCCACGTTCTCCTCCTTATTTCAAGGGACTGCTATTCCACAAGGCAACATATTATGCAAAATTTCTCATTTTAAGTGCCAACAAACATCTTACTAATGTTTAATGAATATTAAGAGACTAAAATATATTAATATAGTATCATATTTCATAATTAGTTATTAAGAAATATAACATCAAAATAATTAAATAATATTAGGTCGTTTGAATTTTTATATGTGTATCTTTTAAAGTGCTCATTTTATCCATATATGTTTTTTAAGCGAATCAGTTGAAGAATATTTTAATCAGTGTACTTTTTTATTTTTAAGAGTATTATTTAGTATGAGCATATACATAGCTATGTTTAGAATAAGCGAGTTTAAATAAATACAAGAAAACTATTGTTGATAATGTAATTATTTTGTTCGTTTTTATGTTATAGTTTTCTTTACCATGACATATTAATTTATTGAAATGCAATTTTGTTTACAAAATATGGTAATTTTTTTTAATACTTTACATTCTAAGATAATTTCTGTCCGATTTGATTGAGAGTTGGATTCATGTTCCATTGATGGAATTAGGTACAAGCCAATGTAAAATTACCATCAAACTAGATCGTGGTAAGTTTGATGGGGATTCGTATTTGAATCCCAACAATTAGATGTGAAAAAAAATCACAAGAATATAGAATTCCAATAAATTTTATGACAAAATTGATAATATTTCAAATAACTATACTATATATTTTGTTAATGAAGTCACATGTACTTCCGTTAAAATTTTATTTTTTTTCCTGATATTATTAAAAAAGATATAAAAAATTAAATTATATTAAAATATTTTAAATATATTATTTTCAAGGACAAAATTTTAAATTTTGGGATATATGTGGTTTAAGTATAATTTGATTATCGAATGCATTTTAATTATCATTTTTATCAGAAAATTTGATGTACAGAAAATATTTTTAAATAAATTACCTAAAACGAAAGTAATTTAAAAAAAAATTGAAGTTATGAAAGCTTTCGCCATCCCAGATGGCGAAAATATGAAAAAAAAATAAAATATTTTTTTCAACAATTTTGCCAACTCAGTTGGCGAAAATATGACTATCGATTTTTTTTTATTTTTTTGTTTTGTTTTGTTTTTTTATGTTGTTTTTAAATTATTTTTTAAATAAATTAGAAAAAAAAATGAAATTTAACATCCAAAATAAAATATGCAACATTGAACATCAAAAAATTTTAAAAATTTCTGCCGTAAGAAAATTACGTCTGCCATCAAGCAAACTTCGAGCGGCCATAACTATTTGTTCGGAAATTATTTTTCGTCAAACAATAGGTCGATTTGTATGTTTTCGACGTGAGTAGCACAATTCGTGTAAAAAGATTTTTCATCCGAAGCAAGATGCACATGTTACAGGCAAAAGTATAAAATTTTAAACTTTAAAGTATCATAACTTTTGACTGAGAGATCGAAACAAGGTCCAGCTTGTGCAAAAATGACCGTAACAAAATGTACTATGAGATAAACTGTTTTCCGTTTGACGGACTTTGAAAAATTTAGATTTACAAAAAAATGCTATTTCGATATCCAAAATTTACTTTGGGTAATTTTATTTTCGAATTTTTTTTCGATATTTCAATGTTAACGAGTAAAAATTGGTCACCGGACCCTCAAACGTTATTATATAATATATCACTGTGAAGATGATTAAAAATGGGAAAAGAATATATATTTTTATTTTTTTAACGATAAAATTATCTATTTATAAAAAATTTACTAATCGTAATAAGATCGATTTAACTTTCGATAACGGTAGAAACTTTAAGAGTCTGCTTGGCAATTGTGGTAGTATAGCGGTTATGAGGTATTTTATAGTACCGGTTATGAGGGTCCGTTACTTTCAAAATAAAATAAAATAAAATATGTTCAACCGTTTTTAATTTATTTTTTTTATATCGGTAAAGAGTTATATTTCAAGAAAGAATTATTTTTGTAAAAAAAAAAAAAAAAGGCAATGGTCAACCATTCACAATTTCGAAAATAAATGAACGCGAACATTAAATCACCTGTTGGAAATCTTAGATGTAAAGATTACATTTATGACGGTTGCGTGAAAAATAATAATTAAAAAAGAAAAGAAAAAAGGCAACGGTCAACGATTCACAATTTTGAAATTAAATGAGCGCCATCATCATATTGCCAGCCAGCCATAAATCACCCGTTGGGAAATCTTAGATGTACTATTTAGGAAAGGTTACTGGTTGCGTGAGAATATGAGCAGTAGCCATTTTGAAATTAAATGAAGACCTCCTCTCCTCTCTTCTTTTTTTTCTCCCGCCTTTCTCCTCTCTTCACCACCGCCGTCTCCTCCTCTTACTACTACGAGCCCTAACCCGAGCCTCCTCCGAGCGATCACGACGAGGACGAGAAGAGGGGTCCCCAGGAAGGAGGTGCTCCCGTCGCCAGCGATCCCTAGCTCCGTCGCCTCGAGGTCCAAAGGAGGAGAAGGTGATTGCTATTTTTAGTATTTTCTTGCTTTCTATTTTTGGGGTTTTTTTTTGATTGATTTTGAATAATCAGAGGCATACTCCCTCCTCGGACACATACTTAGATCCGAAGCAAAAGCCGGTCATGGGGGCTGGAGATTTAGATGGTTCTGTGGACGTACGGTGAAGTCACTCCGGCTCCGGTGGTCGACGGATGTTTTCTTGCAGGTATAAAACCCGAACCCTTCCTTCTTGTTATTAGTATGTGTTTTATTTATTTTTTTAATTTGGTTGCCGCCGTTAGATATAGTTTCCCCTGTTCTAAGTACTCAGAATTTCCAAGAAACACAGATAGCAAATAGTCAAACTTCCACATTGAAGCAAAAAAAAAATATACATGATTGAACATAAGAGACACATTGAAAATTGTTGTTACCCCCAAATTCTCAATACATCATCTGACATGATATCGCCAAGATTTACTTCATTAATTTACCATCTAGGTTGCTATTCTAGACATGCATGTTCAATATGATAAGACCCTCGTCGCCTAAATGATGATGGAAACAAGTCATAAACATAAAAATGTAATGCTTTCTATGCATATAATTAAACTCAACGTACATACACTCCTTCAGAGTACATTGTAGTTCCTGCTATACATAGATAGACTCAAAAGTATATATATATATATATATATATATATATATATATATATATATAACAAACAAAACACACAGAAGATACCAAAGCATTCTGGTGCCATCGTCTTGCTTCAAGTAATTTCTCCTTTAAAGAGTTATCTTTCATATTTTGCGGTAGTTTCGACAAGCATTGATCATATATTTCAAGTTCAGAAGATGCATGTCCATAATTCCTTGCCTGCACTAGATCGGACTGTTTTGAAATTGTTACCCCCAAATTCTAGTTTTGAAATTGTTACCCCCTTTAGTGTAATTTGGACAACTTCTTCGACTCGGACATGGGAGGCTTTGGTTCTATCTTTGTGCTTAAATCCTTTTGGCATGTAATTTTCATGTATACTTCTATATTATGTTCCAAAACTCCACGTTTGAAGTGTAATTTCGAAAATATGCCACGATTCGACTTCTATATTTTTTTGGTTATATCCTTCTACATTATTATCCAAATATTATTTTCAAAATCATAGTTTTGAAATCGTTCTACGATTTACTTCTATAGGTTTTCAAGCGTCCTTCTATATTATGTTCACAACACTTCTTAAGGGTTGTTTCGAAATCTATTTATGATTTGACATCTATCTTTTCAACTATCTTTTTTCATTGCATTCCAAAACTTCACTTCCAAATCGTAGTTTCGGAATCTTTCTATAATTTAACTTCTATATGTTTTTTCAAATCTTCCTTCTACATTATGTTCAAATTCACTTAAGCATAGTTTTGAAATCTTTCGACGATTTGCCTTCTATATGTTTTTCAACTATCATTTTACGTTACGTTCCTAAACTCTAATTCTAAAGTGTAATTTCAAAATTATGCTACAATTAGCCTTTCATATGATTATCAATTATCCATCTACATTATCTTTCAAAACTTTAGTTCTAAATAGTAAAATCTTTTTATGATTAGAATTCTATATGATTTTCAAGCTTTCTTGACATTATGATCAAAAACTCCAGTTCTTAATCGTAGTTTCGAAATGTTTCTACTATTTGACTCCTATATGAAAGTGTCATTATACATTATGTTCAAAACTTCACTTCTTATAGTTTCAATACGTTTCTATCATTTGACTTCTATTTGTTATGTTCAACAATCCTTTTACATTATGTTCCAAAACTTTATTTCCAAATCATAATTTCGATATCCTTTTGTCATTAAACTTTTATAAGTTTTTCAACTATCCTTTTACATTATTTTCCGAAACTTCACTTAAAAATCGTAGTTTTGAAATCTTTCTATGAGTCAACTTCTACAATTATCATTTGACCCCTATTTGATTTTCAAGCGTTCTTCTACATTATTTTCAAAACTTCACTTCTTAAACGTGGTTTTGATGTCTTTCACCATTTTACTTCTATATGTTTTTTCAACTATCATTTTACATTATGTTCCAAAATTTTATTTTCGAATCGTAATTTCAAAAAATTTCTATGACTTGACTTCTACAACAACTATTTTTCATTATGTTCAAAAACTATCACATCAAAATCGTAAATTCGATATCTTTCTCCAATTTAACATCCATATTATTTTTGTGTATACTTATACATTGGGTTCAAAAACTCTACTTTTGAAGTGTAATTTCGAAATATACCACAATTTGATTTATATATGTTTCTCAACCATCCTTCTACATTATTATCAAGAAATTCAATCCTAAATCGTAGTTTCGAAATCTTTCAACGATTTGACTTTTATATGTTTTTCAAGCGTCCTTCTACGTTATGTTCACAACTTCATTTACTAAGCGTGGTTTCGAAATCGATCTACGATTTGACTTATATTTTTTCAATAATTATTTGTCCTTTTATTCCTTCACTTCAAAATTGTATTTTTTTGAATCTTTCTACGATTTAACTTCTATATGTTTTTCAACTATCAATTTACATTACTTTATGTTAGAAAACATCACTTCAAAATCGTAAATTCGATATCTTTCTCCAATTTAACATCTATATAATTTTTATGTATATTTCTACATTACGTTCAAAAACTCCATTTTTTAAGTGTATATGCCACACTTGGACTTCTATATGTTTTCAACTATCCTTCTCCATTATTATCCTAATTCAATTGTAAATCATAGTTTCAAAATCTTTTAGCGATTTGTCTTCTATATGTTTTCTAAGCATCCTTCTATATGTTCACAACTTCACTTCATAAGCGTAGTTTCTAAATCTATCTACGATTTGACTATCTTTTCAAATATTATTTTTTATTATATTCCAAAACTTCACTTCCACATCGTTGTTTCGAAATCTTTCTACGATTTAACTTCTATATATTTTTCAAGCGTTCTTCTACATTACGTTCAAATTCACTTAAATATAGTTTCGATATCTTTCTACCATTCGACTTTTATATGTTTTCAACTATTTTTTACATTATGTTCCAAAACTTTACATCAAAATTGTAGTTTCGAAATCTTTATACGTGTTGTCTTCTATCAACTGTCATTGGTTATTATTTTATATGTTTTCAACTATTTTTTACATTATGTTCCAAAACTTTACATCAAAATTGTAGTTTCGAAATCTTTATACGTGTTGTCTTCTATCAACTGTCATTGGTTATTATGCTTTCGAATACATCACTTCCAAATTGTAAATTAGATATCTTTCTACAATTTAACATCCATATAATTTTCATGTATACTTCTACATTATGATCCAAGACCACTTTTGATGTGTAATTTTGAATTATGCCATGATTTGACTTCTGTATATTTTTTAACTATCCTTCCACATTATTATCCAAATATTCTTTTCAAAATCGTAGTTTCGAAATTTTTTTACGATTTGACTTTTATAGGTTTCAAGCATCATTCTACATTATGTTCACAACTTCACTTCTTAAACGTAGTTACGAAATCTATTTATAATTTGACTTCTATCTTTTCAACTATATTTTCATTACATTCCAAAACTTTACTTCTAAATTGTATTTTCGGAATCTTTCTACGATTTAACTTCTATATGTTTTTAAGCTTCCTTCTACATTATATTCAAATTCACTGAAGCATAATTTCATAATCTTTTGTCGATTTATGATACATTGCTAAACTCCAATTATAAAGTGTAATTTTAAAATTATGCTACAATTAGGCTTTCATATGATTATCAATTATCCATCTACATTAACTTCCAAAACTTTATTTCTAAATAGTTAAAATCTTTCTATGATTAGAATTCTATATGATTTTCAAATATTCTTGACATTATGTTCAAAAACTTTATTTCTTAAGCGTAGTTCCGAAATGTTTCTACAATTTGACCCCTATATTATTTTCAAGCGTCACTCTACATTATGTTCAAAACTTCACTTATAGTTTCGATACGTTTCTATCATTTGACTTCTATATATTTTCAACTATCCTTTTACACTATATTCCAAAAATTTATATCTAAATCGTAGTTTCGATATCCTTTTGCCATTATCAACTATCCTTTTACATTATTTTCCAAAACTTCACTTACAAATTGTAGTTTTGAAATCTTTCTATGAGTCAACTTCTACGATTATCATTTGACCCCTATATGATATTCAAGCGTTTTTCTATATTATTTTCAAAACTTAACTTCTTAAGCGTAGTTTTGATGTATTTCTACCATTTGACTTCTATATTTTTTCAACTATCTTTTAACAATATTCTCCAAAACTTTATTTTCGAATCGTAGTTTCAAAATCTTTCTACGACTTGACTTCTACAACTATCATTTGTTATTATGTTAAAAAACTATCACTTCCAAATCGTAAATTCGATATCTTTTTCCAATTTAACATCCATATGATTTTTATGTATACTTCTACATTGTGTTCGAAAACTCTACTTTTGAAGTGTAATTTCAAAATATGTCACGATTTGATTTATATATGTTTTTCAACAATCCTTCTATATTATTATCCAGAAATTCAATCATAAATCGTAATTTCAAAATTTTATATTTTTTTCATGCGTCTTTCTACATTATGTTCACAACTTCACTTCATAAGCGTGGTTTCGAAATCGATCTACGATTTGACTTATATCTTTTCAACTTTCATTTGTCCTTTTATTCCAAAACTTTACTTTCCAAATTGTATTTCAAAATCTTTCTACGATTTAACTTCTATATGTTATCTTTCTACGATTTAATTTCTATATGTTTTTCAACTATCCTTTTACATTACTTTTCTAAACTCCAATTCTAATGTGTAGTTTCGAAGTTATGCTATAATTATACTTTCACATGACTGTCAATTATCTATCTACATTATCTTCCAAAACTTTAATTCTACATCTTAAAATCTTTCAATGATTAGAATTATATATGATTTTCAAGCATCCTTGACGTTATGTTCGAAAACTTGCACTTCTTAAGCATTGTTCCGAAATCTTTCTATAATTTGAACCCTATAAGATTTTCAATCATTCTTATGTTCAAAACATCACTTCTAAGCGTAGTATGATATCTGCCTACCATATTTGACTTCTATATGTTTTTAGTTATCAATTTAAATTATATTTCAAAAGTTCATTTCCAAATCGTTGTTTCAATATCTTAGACAATTTGACTTTTTTATTTTTTTAACAATTCTTTTACATTCTGTTCCAAAACTTTACTTCGAAAGCATAGTTTCAAAATATTTCTACGATTTGACCCCTATATGATTTTAAACGTCCTTCTACATTATGTTCAAAACTTCACTTCTTAAGCATAGTTTTGATATCTTTCTACCATTTGACTTCTATATGTTTTTCAAATATTCTTAAGTATGTTCACCAATCTAGGCCACTTTTTTACCTTATTTTGGTTAGAATCACTCATCTATACAGGTTTTCACAAATCTACTCACATTCTACACCATATTTTGATTAGAATCATTCATCAATACACGTTTTCACGATTCTATCCCTGTTTTATACCACATTTCGATTAGAATAATAATCTAAACTCGTTTTCGTCATCCTACGATCATATTATACCGTATTTCAGTTCGAATCACCCGTCTATACTCTTTTTCACAATTCTACGATCATTTGATACCTTATTTCGATTACAGTCATAATTCGGTACGTTTTACCAATCTAGGCCACTTTTTACCCTATTTTGGTTAGAATCATCCATCTATACTCGTTTTCACCAATCTACGCACATTCTACACCATATTTCGATTGGAATCACTCATCAATACTCGTTTTCACGATTCTACCCCTGTTTTATACTACATTTCGATTAGAATGAACAATCTAAACTCATTTTCGTCATCCTATGATCATATTATACCGTATTTGGATTTGAATTACCCGTCTACTCGTTTTTACCATTGTACGATCATTTGATACCTTTTTTCGATTACAGTCATATTTTAGCACTCGTTTCACCCATCTAGGCCACTTTTTTACCCTATTTTTGTTAGAATCACCCATCTATACTCGTTTTCACCAATCTACTCACATTCTACACCATATTTCGATTAGAATCACTCATCAATACTTGTTTTAACGATTCTGCCCTATTTTATACCACATTTCGATTAGAATCAACATTCTAAACTCGTTTTCGTCATCCTATGATCATATTATATCGTATTTCGGTTCAAATTATCCGTCTATACTCGTTTTTACCATTATAGGATCATTTGATACCTTATTTCGATTACAGTCATATTTCAGTACTCGTTTCACCAATCTAGACCACTTTTTACCTTATTTTGGTTAGAATCACCCATCTATACTCGTTTTCACCAATATACGCACATTCTACACCATATTTCGATTAGAATCACTCATATATACTTGTTTTCACAATTCTACCTCTGTTTTATACTATATTTCGATTAGAATCAATAATTTAAACTCGTTTTCATAATCCTACGATCATATTATACTATATTTTGGTTTGAATCACCCGCTTGTACTCGTTTTCACCATTCTACGGGCATTTGATGCCTTATTTCTTTTAGAATCATATTTCTATGCTCGTTTCACCAATCTAGGCTAGTTATATACTTTATTTCGGTTAGAATCTCCCGTCTATACTCGTTTTTACCGTTCTATGCCCATTTTACACCATAATTCTGTTAGAATCACTCATCTATGCTCGTTTTCACGATTCTACCACTGTTTTATACAATATTTCGATTAGAATCGACGATCTATATTTGTTTTCATCATTCTTTGATCATATTATACCATATTTCGGTTCGAATCACCCGTTTACACTCTTTTTCATCATTTCACGAGCATTTGATACCTTATTTCGGTTAGAATCTTATTTTATACTTGTTTCACCAATCTAGGCCGGTTATATACCTTATTTCGGTTAGAATCTTCCGTCTATACTCGTTTTCACCATTCTACGCCCGTTCTACACCATAATTTTGGTTAAATCACACATCTATGCTCGTTTTCACGTTTCTACACTTATTTTATACCATATTTCGGTTAGAATCATCCATCTATTCTCATTTTCATTATTCTACGTTCATTATATTCCATATTTCTGTTAGAATCAACTATTTATACTTGTTTTCACCAATCTAAGCTCATTCTATACCATAATTAGAATCACCTATCAAGCTATGCATATTCTAAAATATATTTCGGTTAAAATTACCCATATATACTCGTTTTAACCATTCTATGCTATCATATTTCAGTTAGTATCACACATCCATACTCGTTTTCACTATTCCACATCCGTTTTATACGATATTTTGGTTAGAATAACCGATCTAAACATGTTTTCAGCATTCTAAGCTCATTCTATACCATACTACGGTTAGAATCACCCATTTATACACGTTTTAACTATTATACGATCATTTGATATTTTATTTTGATTACAATCATATTTCAGTACTCGTTTCCACAAATCTACGCCACTTTTATAACATATTTCAGTTTGAATCACCAATTTATACACATTTTTACCAATCTATGCATATTTTACACCATAGTTATGTTAGAATTACTCATCAATACTCGTTTTCATGATTCAACCCCTCTTTTATACCATATTTTGGTTCAAATCACCTTTTTATACTCGTTTTTACCATTTTACGATCATTTGATGCCTTATTTCGGCTAGCATCTTATTTCTATATTCGTTTCACTAATATAGGGTAGGTATATCCCTTATTTCGGTTAGAATCTCCTGTCTATACTCGTTTTTCCTATTCTACGCCCATTCAACACAATAATTTCGGATAGAATCACATATCTATGCTCGTTTTCTTCATTCTACACTTCATTTATACCACATTCTGGTTAGAATCACCCATCCATGATCGTTTTTATCATTCTACAATCATTCTCTTTCATATTTCGGTTAGTATCTCATACTTATACTTGTTTTCACCAATCTAAGCTCATTCGTTCTATACCATAATTTCGGTTAGATTCACCCATCTATACTAGTTTTCATCAATCTATGCTTATTCTACACCATATTTCGATAAGAATCACCCATCTATACTCGTTTTAACCATTCTACGCTCATGCCAATCATATTTCAGTTAGAATCACCAATCAGTACTCGTTTTCACCATTCCACGTCCGTTTTATACCATATTTTGGTTTGAATCACCGATCTAAACATGTTTTCAGCATTCTAAGCTCATTCTAAACCATATTTTGGTTCAAGTCGCTCATCAATACTCGATTAGAATCAACAATCTATACTCGTTTGGATTTGAATTACCCGTCTATACTCGTTTTTCACCCTATTTTGGTTAAAATCATGCATCTATACTCGTTTTTACCAATCTACGCACATTCTACACCATAGTTCGATTAGAATCACTCATCAATACTCGTTTTTACGATTCTACCCCTGTTTTATACCATATTTCGATTAGAATCAACAATCTATCTCTACGATCATATTATACCGTATTTGGATTTGAATTACCCGTCTATACTCGTTTTCACCATTCTACGATCATTTGATACTTTTTTTATTACAGTCATATATCAGCACTCGTTTCACCCATCTACGCCACTTTTTTACCATATTTTGGTTAGATTCATCCATTTATACTCGTTTTCACCAATCTACTCACGTTCTACAATATATTTCGATTAGAACCACTCATCAATACTTGCTTTCATGATTTTGCCCCTATTTTATACCATATTTCGATTAGAATCAACATTCTAAATTCGTTTTTGTCATCCTACGATCATATTATATCGTATTTCGGTTCGAATCATCCGTCTATACTCGTTTTCACCATTCTAGGATCATTTGTAATTTTATTTCGATTACTCGTTTTCACCAATCTACGCACATCCTATACCATATTTCGATTAGAATCACCTATCTACACTCGTTTTCACGATTCTACTCATGTTTTAAACCACATTTCAATTAAATTCAACGATCTAAACTCGTTTTCACCATCCTACGATCTTATTATACATAGTTTGATTCGAATCACCCGTCTATACTCGTTTTCACCATTCTACGATCATTTGATACCTTATTTCGATTACAGTCATATTTCAACACTCGTTTCACCAATCTAGGCCACTTTTTTACCCTATTTTGGTTAGAATCACTCATAAATACAGGTTTTCACCAATCAGACATTCTATACTATATTTCGATTAGAATCACTCATCAATACTCGTTTTCACGATTCTACCCCTGTTTTATATCATATTTCGATTAGAATCAATAATCTAAACTAATTTTCGTAATCTTATGATCATATTATACCGTATTTCGGTTCGAATCACCCGTCTATACTCATTTTCACAATTCTACGATCATTTGATACCTTATTTCGATTACAGTCACATTTCAGTACTCGTTTCACCAATCTTGGCCATTTTTTACCCTATTTTTGTTAAAATCATCCATCTATACTCATTTTCACCAATCTACGCACATTCTACACCATATTTCGATTAGAATCACATATCAATACTCGTTTTCACGATTCTACCCCTGTTTTATACCACATTTCGATTAGAATCAACAATCTAATCTCTACGATCATATTATACCGTATTTGGATTTGAATTACCCGTCTATACTCGTTTTCACCATTCTACGATCATTTGATACTTTTTTTATTACAGTCATATATCAGCACTCGTTTCACCCATCTACGCCACTTTTTTACCATATTTTGGTTAGAATCATCCATCCATACTCGTTTTCACCAATCTCTACTCACGTTCTACACCATATTTCGATTAGAATCACTCATCAATACTTGTTTTCACGATTCTGCCCCTATTTTATACCACATTTCGATTAGAATCAACATTCTAAACTCGTTTTTGTCATCCTACGATCATATTATATCGTATTTTGGTTCGAATCATCCGTCTATACTCGTTTTTACCATTCTAGATTATTTGGAATTTTATATCGATTACAATCAAATTTCAGTACTCGTTTCACCAATCTAGGCCACTTTTCACCCTATTTTGGTTAGAATCACCCATATATACTCGTTCTCACCAATATACGCAAATTCTATACTCCTTTTCATAATCCTACGATCGTATTATACCATATTTTGGTTTAAATTATCCGCTTGTACACGTTTTCACCATTCTACGATCATTTGATACCTTATTTCGATTACAGTCACATTTCAACACTCGTTTCACTAATCTAGGCCACTTTTTTACCCTATTTTTGTTAGAATCACTCATCAATATAGGTTTTCACCAATCAGACATTCTATACTATATTTCGATTAGAATCACTCATCAATACTCGTTTTCACGATTCTACCCCTGTTTTATATCACATTTCGATTAGAATCAATAATCTAAACTCATTTTCGTCATCTTATGATCATATTATACCGTATTTTGGTTCGAATCACCCGTCTATACTCGTTTTCACAATTCTACGATCATTTGATACCTTATTTCGATTACAGTCACATTTCAGTACTCGTTTCACCAATCTAGGCTACTTTTTTACCCTATTTTGGTTAAAATCATCCATCTATACCCTTTTTCACCAATCTACGCACATTCTACACCATATTTCGATTAGAATCACTCATCAATACTCGTTTACATGATTCTACCGCTGTTTTATACCACATTTCGATTAAAATCAACAATCTAATCTCTACGATCATATTATACCGTATTTGGATTTGAATTACCCGTCTATACTCGTTTTCACCATTCTACGATCATTTGATACTTTTTTTATTACAGTCATATATCAGCACTCGTTTCACCCATCTACGCCACTTTTTTACCATATTTTGGTAAGAATCATCCATCCATACTCGTTTTCACCAAGCTACTCACGTTCTACACCATATTTCGATTAGAATCACTCATCAATACTTATTTTCACGATTCTGCCCCCTATTTTATACCACATTTTGATTAGAATCAACATTCTAAACTCGTTTTTGTCATCCTACGATCATATTATATCGTATTTCGGTTCGAATCATCCCTCTATACTCGTTTTTACCGTTCTAGGATTATTTGGAATTTTATTTCGATTAGAGTCAAATTTCAGTACTCGTTTCACCAATCTAGGCCACTTTTCACCCTATTTTGGTTAGAATCACCCATATATACTCATTCTCACCAATATACGCAAATTCAATACTCGTTTTCATAATCCTACGATCATATTATACCATATTTTGGTTTGAATTATCCGCTTGTACTCGTTTTCACCATTCTACGATCATTTGATACCTTATTTCGATTACAGTCACATTTCAACACTCGTTTCACCAATCTAGGCCACTTTTTTACCCTATTTTGGTTAGAATCACTCATCAATACAGGCTTTCACCAATCAGACATTCTACACTATATTTCGATTAGAATCACTCATCAATACTCGTTTTCACGATTCTACCCCTGTTTTATACCATATTTCGATTAGAATCAACAATCTAATATCTACGATCATATTATACCGTATTTGGATTTGAATTACCCGTCTATACTCGTTTTCACCATTCTACGATCATTTGATACTTTTTTTATTACAGTCATATATCAGCACTCGTTGCACCCATCTACGCCACTTTTTTACCATATTTTGGTTAGAATCATCCATCTATACTCGTTTTCACCAATCTACTCACGTTCTACACCATATTTCGATTAGAATCACTCATCAATACTTGTTTTCACGATTCAGCCCCCTATTTTATACTACATTTCGATTAGAATCAACATTCTAAACTCGTTTTTGTCATCCTACGATTATATTATATCGTATTTCGGTTCGAATCATCCGTCTATACTCCTTTCCACCAATCTAGGATCATTTGGAATTTTATTTCGATTACAGTCAAATTTCAGTACTCGTTTCACCAATCTAGGCCACTTTTCACCCTATTTTGGTTCGAATCACCTATATATACTCGTTCTCACCAATATACGCAAATTCTATACTCGTTTTCATAATCCTACGATCGTATTATACCATATTTTGATTCGAATCACCCGTCTATACTCGTTTTCACCATTCTACGATCATTTGATACCTTATTTCGATTACAGTCACATTTCAACACTCGTTTCACCAATCTAGGCCACTTTTTTACCCTATTTTGGTTAGAATCACTCATAAATACAGGTTTTCACCAATCAGACATTCTACACTATATTTCGATTAGAATCACTCATCAATACTCGTTTTCACGATTCTACCCCTGTTTTATATCACATTTCCATTAGAATCAATAATCTAAACTCATTTTTGTCATCTTATGATCATATTATACCGTATTTCGGTTCGAATCACCCGTCTATACTTGTTTTCACAATTCTACGATCATTTGATACCTTATTTCGATTACAGTCACATTTTAGTACTCGTTTCACCAATCTAGGCCACTTTTTCACCCTATTTTGGTTAAAATCATGCATCTATACTCGTTTTTACCAATCTACGCACATTCTACACCATAGTTCGATTAGAATCACTCATCAATACTCGTTTTCACGATTCTACCCCTGTTTTATACCATATTTCGATTAGAATCAACAATCTATCTCTACGATCATATTATACTGTATTTGGATTTGAATTATCCGTCTATACTCGTTTTCACCATTCTACGATCATTTGATACTTTTTTTATTACAGTCATATATCAGCACTCGTTTCACCCATCTACGCCACTTTTTTACCATATTTTGGTTAGATTCATCCATCTATACTCGTTTTCACCAATCTACTCACGTTCTACAATATATTACGATTAGAATCACTCATCAATACTTGTTTTCACGATTCTGCCCCTATTTTATACAATATTTCGATTAGAATCAATATTCTAAATTCGTTTTTGTCATCCTACGATCATATTATATCGTATTTCGGTTCGAATCATCCGTCTATACTCGTTTTCACCATTCTAGGATCATTTGTAATTTTATTTCGATTACTCGTTTTCACCAATCTACGCACATCCTATACCATATTTCGATTAGAATCACCCATCTATACTCGTTTTCACGATTCTACTCATGTTTTATACCATATTTCAATTAAATTCAACGATCTAAACTCGTTTTCACCATCCTACGATCTTATTATACCATAGTTTGATTCGAATCACCCGTCTATACTCGTTTTCACCATTCTACGATCATTTGATACCTTATTTCGATTACAGTCACATTTCAACACTCGTTTCACCAATCTAGGCCACTTTTTTACCCTATTTTGGTTAGAATCACTCATAAATACAGGTTTTCACCAATTAGACATTCTATACAATATTTCTATTAGAATCACTCATCAATACTCGTTTTCACGATTCTACCCCTGTTTTATATCACATTTCGATTAGAATCAATAATCTAAACTAATTTTCGTAATCTTATAATCATATTATACCGTATTTCGGTTCGAATCACCTGTCTATACTCATTTTCACAATTCTACGATCATTTGATACCTTATTTCGATTACAGTCACATTTCAGTACTCGTTTCACCAATCTTGGCCATTTTTTTACCCTATTTTGGTTAAAATCATCCATCTATACTCGTTTTCACCAATCTACGCACATTCTACACCATATTTCGATTAGAATCACATATCAATACTCGTTTTCACGATTCTACCCCTGTTTTATACCATATTTCGATTAGAATCAACAATCTAATCTCTACGATCATATTATACCGTATTTGGATTTGAATTACCCGTCTATACTCGTTTTCACCATTCTACGATCATTTGATACTTTTTTTATTACAGTCATATATCAGCACTTGTTTCACCCATCTACGCCACTTTTTTACCATATTTTGGTTAGAATCATCCATCTATACTCGTTTTCACCAATCTCTACTCACGTTCTACACCATATTTCGATTAGAATCACTCATCAATACTTATTTTCACGATTCTGCCCCTATTTTATACCACATTTCGATTAGAATCAACATTCTAAACTCGTTTTTGTCATCCTACGATCATATTATATCGTATTTCGGTTCGAATCATCCGTCTATACTCGTTTTCACCATTCTAGGATTATTTGGAATTTTATTTCGATTACAATCAAATTTCAGTACTCGTTTCACCAATCTAGGCCACTTTTTACCCTATTTTGGTTAGAATCACCCATATATACTCGTTCTCACCAATATACGCAAATTCTATACTCCTTTTCATAATCCTACGATCGTATTATACCATATTTTGGTTGGAATTATCCGCTTGTACACGTTTTCACCATTCTACGATCATTTGATACCTTATTTCGATTACAGTCACATTTCAACACTCGTTTCACCAATCTAGGCCACTTTTTTACCCTATTTTTGTTAGAATCACTCATCAATATAGGTTTTCACCAATCAGACATTCTACACTATATTTCGATTAGAATCACTCATCAATACTCGTTTTCACGATTCTACCCCTGTTTTATATCACATTTCGATTGGAATCAATAATCTAAACTCATTTTCGTCATCTTATGATCATATTATACCGTATTTCAGTTCGAATCACCCGTCTATACTCGTTTTCATAATTTTACGATCATTTGATACCTTATTTCGATTACAGTCACATTTCAGTACTCGTTTCACCAATCTAGGCTACTTTTTTACCCTATTTTGGTTAAAATTATCCATCTATACCCTTTTTCACCAATCTACGCACATTCTATACCATATTTCGATTAGAATCACTCATCAATACTCGTTTACACGATTCTACCGCTGTTTTATACCACATTTCGATTAAAATCAACAATCTAATCTCTACGATCATATTATACCGTATTTGGATTTGAATTACCCGTCTATACTCGTTTTCACCATTCTACGATCATTTGATACTTTTTTTATTACAGTCATATATCAGCACTCGTTTCACCCATCTACGCCAATTTTTTACCATATTTTGGTAAGAATCATCCATCCATACTCGTTTTCACCAAGCTACTCACGTTCTACACCATATTTCGATTAGAATCAACCTTCTAAACTCGTTTTTGTCATCCTACGATCATATTATATCGTATTTCGGTTCGAATCATCCGTCTATACTCGTTTTCACCATTCTAGGATCATTTGGAATTTTATTTCGATTAGAGTCAAATTTCAGTACTCGTTTCACCAATCTAGGCCACTTTTCACCCTATTTTGGTTAGAATCACCCATATATACTCATTCTCACCAATATACGCAAATTCTATACTCGTTTTCATAATCCTACGATCGTATTATACCATATTTTGGTTTGAATTATCCGCTTGTACTCGTTTTCACCATTCTACGATCATTTGATACCTTATTTCGATTACAGTCACATTTCAACACTCGTTTCACCAATCTAGGCCACTTTTTTACCCTATTTTGGTTAGAATCACTCATCAATACAGGCTTTCACCAATCAGACATTCTACACTATATTTCGATTAGAATCACTCATCAATACTCGTTTTCACGATTCTACCCCTGTTTTATACCATATTTCGATTAGAATCAACAATCTAATATCTACGATCATATTATACCGTATTTGGATTTGAATTACCCGTCTATACTCGTTTTCACCATTCTACGATCATTTGATACTTTTTTTATTACAGTCATATATCAGCACTCGTTGCACCCATCTACGCCACTTTTTTACCATATTTTGGTTAGAATCATCCATCTATACTCGTTTTCACCAATCTACTCACGTTCTACACCATATTTCGATTAGAATCACTCATCAATACTTGTTTTCACGATTATGCCCCCTATTTTATACCACATTTCGATTAGAATCAACATTCTAAACTCGTTTTTGTCATCCTACGATCATATTATATCGTATTTCGGTTCGAATCATCCGTCTATACTCGTTTCCACCAATCTAGGATCATTTGGAATTTTATTTCGATTACAGTCAAATTTTAGTACTCGTTTCACCAATCTAGGCCACTTTTCACCCTATTTTGGTTCGAATCACCCATATATACTCGTTCTCACCAATATACGCAAATTCTATACTCGTTTTCATAATCCTACGATCGTATTATACCATATTTTGGTTTGAATTATCCGCTTGTACTCGTTTTCACCATTCTACGATCATTTGATACCTTATTTCGATTATAGTCATATTTCAACACTCGTTTCACCTATCTAGGCCACTTTTTTACCCTATTGTGGTTAGAATCACTCATCGATACAGGTTTTCACCAATTAGACATTCTACACTATATTTTGATTAGAATCACTCATCAATACTCGTTTTCACGATTCTACCCCTGTTTTATGACACATTACGATTAGAATCAATAATCTAAACTCATTTTCGTCATCTTATGCTCATATTATACCGTATTTCGGTTTGAATCACCCGTCTATACTCGTTTTCATAATTCTATGATCATTTAATACCTTATTTCGATTATAGTCACATTTCAGTACTCGTTTCACCAATCTAGGCCACTTTTTCACCCTATTTTGGTTAAAATCATCCATCTATACTCGTTTTCACCAATCTACGCACATTCTACACCATATTTCGATTAGAATCACTCATCAATACTCGTTTTCATGATTCTACCCCTGTTTTAAACGATATTTCGATTAGAATCAACAATCTAATCTCTACGATCATTTTATACCGTATTTGGATTTGAATTACCCGTCTATACTCGTTTTCACCATTCTACGATCATTTGATACTTTTTTTTATTATAGTCATATATCGGCACTCGTTTCACCCATCTACGCCACTTTTTTACCATATTTTGGTAAGAATCATCCATCCATACTCGTTTTCACCAAGCTACTCACGTTCTACACCATATTTCGATTAGAATCACTTATCAATACTTGTTTTCACGATTCTGCCCCTATTTTATACCACATTTCGATTAGAATCAATATTCTAAATTCGTTTTTGTCATCCTACGATCGTATTATATCGTATTTCGGTTCGAATCATCCGTCAATACTCGTTTTCACCATTCTAGGATCATTTGTAATTTTATTTCGATTACTCGTTTTCACCAATCTACGCACATCATATACCATATTTCGATTAGAATCACTCATCTACACTCGTTTTCACGATTCTACTCATGTTTTAAACCATATTTCGATTAAATTCAACGATCTAAACTCGTTTTCACCATCCTACGATCTTATTATACCATATTTTGATTCGAATCACCCGTCTATACTCGTTTTCACCATTCTACGATCATTTGATACCATATTTCGATTACAGTCATATTTCAACACTCGTTTCACCAATCTAGGCCACTTTTTTACCCTATTTTGGTTAGTATCACTCATTAATACAGGTTTTCACCAATCAGACATTCTACACTATATTTCGATTAGAATCACTCATCAATACTCGTTTTCACGATTCTACCCCTGTTTTATATCACATTTCCATTAGAATCAATAATCTAAACTCATTTTCGTCATCTTATGATCATATTATACCGTATTTCGGTTCGAATCACTCGTCTATACTCGTTTTCACAATTCTACGATCATTTGATACCTTATTTCGATTATAGTCACATTTTAGTACTCGTTTCACCAATCTAGGCCACTTTTTCACCCTATTTTGGTTAAAATCATCCATCTATACTCGTTTTCACCAATCTACGCACATTCTACACCATATTTCGATTAGAATCACTCATCAATACTCGTTTTCACGATTCTATCCCTGTTTTATACCATATTTCGATTAGAATCAACAATCTAATCTCTACGATCATATTATACCGTATTTGGATTTGAATTACCCGTCTATACTCGTTTTCACCATTCTACGATCATTTGATACTTTTTTTATTACAGTCATATATCAGCACTCGTTTCACCCATCTACGCCACTTTTTTACCATATTTTGGTTAGAATCATCCATCTATACTCGTTTTCACCAATCTACTCACGTTCTACAACATATTTCGATTAGAATCACTCATCAATACTTGTTTTCACGATTCTGCCCCTATTTTATACTACATTTCGATTAGAATCAACATTCTAAATTCGTTTTTGTCATCCTACGATCGTATTATATCGTATTTTGGTTCGAATCATCCGTCTATACTCGTTTTCACCATTCCAGGATCATTTGTAATTTTATTTCGATTACTCGTTTTCACCAATCTACGCACATCATATACCATATTTCGATTAGAATCACTCATCTACACTCGTTTTCACGATTCTACTCATGTTTTAAACCACATTTCGATTAAATTCAACGATCTAAACTCGTTTTCACCATCCTATGATCTTATTATACCATATTTTGATTCGAATCACCCGTCTATACTCGTTTTCACCATTCTACGATCATTTGATACCTTATTTTGATTACAGTCACATTTCAACACTTGTTTCACCAATCTAGGCCACTTTTTTACCCTATTTTGGTTAGAATCACTCATCAATACAGGTTTTCACCAATCAGACATTCTACACTATATTTCGATTAGAATCACTCATCAATACTCGTTTTCACGATTCTACCCCTGTTTTATATCACATTTCCATTAGAATCAATAATCTAAACTCATTTTCGTCATCTTATGATCATATTATATCGTATTTCGGTTCGAATCACCCGTCTATACTCGTTTTCACAATTCTACGATCATTTGATACCTTATTTCGATTACAGTCACATTTCGGTACTCGTTTCACCAATCTAGGCCACTTTTTCACCCTATTTTGGTTAAAATCATGCATCTATACTCGTTTTCACCAATCTACGCACATTCTACACCATAGTTCGATTAGAATCACTCATCAATACTCGTTTTCACGATTCTACCCCTGTTTTATACCATATTTCGATTAGAATCAACAATCTATCTCTACGATCATATTATACCGTATTTGGATTTGAATTACCCGTCTATACTCGTTTTCACCATTCTACGATCATTTGATACTTTTTTTATTACAGTTATATATCAGCACTCGTTTCACCCATCTACGCCACTTTTTTACCATATTTTGGTTAGATTCATCCATCTATACTCGTTTTCACCAATCTACTCACGTTCTACAATATATTTCGATTAGAATCACTCATCAATACTTGTTTTCACGATTCTGCCCCTATTTTATACAATATTTCGATTAGAATCAACATTCTAAATTCGTTTTTGTCATCCTACGATCATATTATATCGTATTTCGGTTCGAATCATCCGTCTATACTCGTTTTCACCATTCTAGGATCATTTGTAATTTTATTTTGATTACTCGTTTTCACCAATCTACGCACATCCTATACCATATTTCGATTAGAATCACCCATCTACACTCGTTTTCACGATTCTACTCATGTTTTAAACCACATTTCGATTAAATTCAGCGATCTAAACTCGTTTTCACCATCCTACGATCTTATTATACCATATTTTGATTCGAATCACCCGTCTATACTCGTTTTCACCATTCTACGATCATTTGATACCTTATTTCGATTACAGTCACATTTCAACACTCGTTTCACCAATCTAGGCCACTTTTTTACCCTATTTTGGTTAGAATCACTCATAAATACAGGTTTTCACCAATCAGACATTCTATACTATATTTCAATTAGAATCACTCATCAATACTCGTTTTCACGATTCTACCCCTGTTTTATATCACATTTCGATTAGAATCAATAATCTAAACTAATTTTCGTAATCTTATGATCATATTATACCGTATTTCGGTTCGAATCACCCATCTATACTCATTTTCACAATTCTACCATCATTTGATACCTTATTTCGATTACAGTCATATTTCAGTACTCGTTTCACCAATCTTGGCCATTTTTTACCCTATTTTGGTTAAAATCATCCATCTATACTCGTTTTCACCAATCTACGCACATTCTACACTATATTTCGATTAGAATCACATATCAATACTCGTTTTCACGATTCTACCCCTGTTTTATACCACATTTCGATTAGAATCAACAATCTAATCTCTACGATCATATTATACCGTATTTGGATTTGAATTACCCGTCTATACTCGTTTTCACCATTCTACGATCATTTGATACTTTTTTTATTACAGTCATATATCAGCACTCGTTTCACCCATCTACGCCACTTTTTTACTATATTTTGGTTAGAATCATCCATCCATACTCGTTTTCACCAATCTCTACTCACGTTCTACACCATATTTCGATTAGAATCACTCATCAATACTTGTTTTCACGATTCTGCCCCTATTTTATACCATATTTCGATTAGAATCAACATTCTAAACTCGTTTTTGTCACCCTACGATCATATTATATCGTATTTCGGTTCGAATCATCCGTCTATACTCGTTTTCACCATTCTAGGATTATTTGGAATTTTATTTCGATTACAATCAAATTTCAATACTCGTTTCACCAATCTAGGCCACTTTTTACCCTATTTTGGTTAGAATCACCCATATATACTCGTTCTCACCAATATACGCAAATTCTATAATCCTTTTCATAATCCTACGATCGTATTATACCATATTTTGGTTTGAATTATCCGCTTGTACACGTTTTCACCATTCTACGATCATTTGATACCTTATTTCGATTACAGTCACATTTCAACACTCGTTTCACCAATCTAGGCTACTTTTTTACCCTATTTTTGTTAGAATCACTCATTAATATAGGTTTTCACCAATCAGACATTCTACACTATATTTCGATTAGAATCACTCATCAATACTCATTTTCACGATTCTACCCCTGTTTTATATCACATTTCGATTAGAATCAATAATCTAAACTCATTTTCGTCATCTTATGATCATATTATACCGTATTTCGGTTCGAATCACCCGTCTATACTCGTTTTCAAAATTCTACGATCATTTGATACCTTATTTCGATTACAGTCACATTTCAGTACTCGTTTCACCAATCTAGGCTACTTTTTTACCCTATTTTGGTTAAAATCATCCATCTATACCCTTTTTCACCAATCTACGCACATTCTACACCATATTTCGATTAGAATCACTCATCAATACTCGTTTACACGATTCTACCGCTGTTTTATACCACATTTCGATTAAAATCAACAATCTAATCTCTACGATCATATTATACCGTATTTGGATTTGAATTACCCGTCTATACTCGTTTTCACCATTCTACGATCATTTGATACTTTTTTTATTACAGTCATATATCAGCACTCGTTTCACCCATCTACGCCACTTTTTTACCATATTTTGGTAAGAATCATCCATCCATACTCGTTTTCACCAAGCTACTCATGTTCTACACCATATTTCGATTAGAATCACTCATCAATACTTATTTTCACGATTCTGCCCCCTATTTTATACCTTATTTCGATTAGAATCAACATTCTAAACTCGTTTTTGTCATCCTACGATCATATTATATCGTATTTCGGTTCGAATCATCCGTCTATACTCGTTTTCACCATTCTAGGATCATTTGGAATTTTATTTCGATTAGAGTCAAATTTCAGTACTCGTTTCACCAATCTAGGCCACTTTTTACCCTATTTTGGTTAGAATCACCCATATATACTCATTCTCACCAATATACGCAAATTCTATACTCGTTTTCATAATCCTACGATCGTATTATACCATATTTTGGTTTGAATTATCCGCTTGTACTCGTTTTTACCATTCTACGATCATTTGATACCTTATTTCGATTACAGTCATATTTCAACACTCGTTTCACCAATCTAGGCCACTTTTTTACCCTATTTTGGTTAGAATCACTCATCAATACAGGCTTTCACCAATCAGACATTCTACACTATATTTCGATTAGAATCACTCATCAATACTCATTTTCACGATTCTACCCCTGTTTTATACCTTATTTCGATTAGAATCAACAATCTAATATCTACGATCATATTATACCGTATTTGGATTTGAATTACCCGTCTATACTCGTTTTCACCATTCTACGATCATTTGATACTTTTTTTATTACAGTCATATATCAGCACTCGTTGCACCCATCTACGCCACTTTTTTACCATATTTTGGTTAGAATCATCCATCTATACTCGTTTTCACCAATCTACTCATGTTCTACACCATATTTCGATTAAAATCACTCATCAATACTTGTTTTCACGATTCTGCCCCCTATTTTATACCATATTTCGATTAGAATCAACATTCTAAACTCGTTTTTGTCATCCTACGATCATATTATATCGTATTTCGGTTCGAATCATCCGTCTATACTCGTTTCCACCAATCTAGGATCATTTGGAATTTTATTTCGATTACAGTCAAATTTCAGTACTCGTTTCACCAATCTAGGCCACTTTTCACCCTATTTTGGTTCGAATCACCCATATATACTCGTTCTCACCAATATACGCAAATTCTATACTCGTTTTCATAACCCTACGATCGTATTATACCATATTTTGTTTTGAATTATCCGCTTGTACTCGTTTTCACCATTCTACGATCATTTGATACATTATTTCGATTACAGTCACATTTCAACACTCGTTTCACCAATCTAGGCCACTTTTTTACCCTATTTTGGTTAGAATCACTCATCGATACAGGTTTTCACCAATTAGACATTCTACACTATATTTTGATTAGAATCACTCATCAATACTCGTTTTTAAGATTCTACCCCTGTTTTATATCACATTTCGATTAGAATCAATAATCTAAACCCATTTTCGTCATCTTATGATCATATTATACCGTATTTTGGTTCGAATCACCCGTCTATACTCGTTTTCACAATTCTACGATCATTTGATACCTTATTTCGATTATAGTCACATTTCAGTACTCGTTTCACCAATCTAGGCCACTTTTTCACCCTATTTTGGTTAAAATCATCCATCTATACTCGTTTTCACCAATCTACGCACATTTTACACCATATTTCGATTAGAATCACTCATCAATACTCGTTTTCATGATTCTACCCCTGTTTTATACCATATTTCGATTAGAATCAACAATCTATCTCTACGATCATATTATACCGTATTTGGATTTGAATTACCCGTCTATACTCGTTTTCACCATTCTACGATCATTTGATACTTTTTTTATTACAGTTATATATCAGCACTCGTTTCACCCATCTACGCCACTTTTTTACCATATTTTGGTTAGATTCATCCATCTATACTCGTTTTCACCAATCTACTCACGTTCTACAATATATTTCGATTAGAATCACTCATCAATACTTGTTTTCACGATTCTGCCCCTATTTTATACAATATTTCGATTAGAATCAACATTCTAAATTCGTTTTTGTCATCCTACGATCATATTATATCGTATTTCGGTTCGAATCATCCGTCTATACTCGTTTTCACCATTCTAGGATCATTTGTATTTTATTTTGATTACTCGTTTTCACCAATCTACGCACATCCTATACCATATTTCGATTAGAATTCACCCATCTACACTCGTTTTTCACGATTCTACTCATGTTTTAAACCACATTTCAATTAAATTTCAACGATCTAAACTCGTTTTCCACCATCCTACGATCTTATTATACCATAGTTTGATTCGAATCACCCGTCTATACTCGTTTTCACCATTCTACGATCATTTGATACCTTATTTCGATTACAGTCACATTTCAACACTCGTTTCACCAATCTAGGGCCACTTTTTTACCCTATTTTGGTTAGAATCACTCATAAATACAGGTTTTCACCAATCAGACATTCTATTACTATATTTCGATTAGAATCACTCATCAATACTCGTTTTCACGATTCTACCCCTGTTTTATATCATATTTCGATTAGAATCAATAATCTAAACTAATTTTCGTAATCTTATGATCATATTATACCGTATTTCGGTTCGAATCACCCATCTATACTCATTTTCACAATTCTACCATTATTTGATACCTTATTTCGATTACAGTCATATTTCAGTACTCATTCACCAATCTTGGCATTTTTTACCCTATTTTGGTTAAAATCATCCATCTATACTCGTTTTCACCAATCTACGCACATTCTACACCATAATTCGATTAGAATAACATATCAATACTTGTTTTCACGATTCTACCCCTGTTTTATACCACATTTCGATTAGAATCAACAATCTAATCTCTACGATCATATTATACCGTATTTGGATTTGAATTACCCGTCTATTCTCGTTTTCACCATTCTACGATCATTTGATACTTTTTTTTATTACAGTCATATATCAGCACTCGTTTCACCCATCTACGCCACTTTTTACTATATTTTGGTTAGAATCATCCATCCATACTCGTTTTCACCAATCTCTACTCACGTTCTACACCATATTTCGATTAGAATCACTCATCAATACTTGTTTTCACGATTCTGCCCCTATTTTATACCATATTTCGATTAGAATCAACATTCTAAACTCATTTTTGTCATCCTACGATCATATTATATCGTATTTCGGTTCGAATCATCCGTCTATACTCGTTTTTACCATTCTAGGATTATTTGGAATTTTATTTCGATTACAATCAAATTTCAGTACTCGTTTCACCAATCTAGGCACTTTTTACCCAATTTTGGTTAGAATCACCCATATATACTCGTTCTCACCAATATACGCAAAATTCTATAATCCTTTTCATAATCCTACGATCGTATTATACCATATTTTGGTTTGAATTATCCGCTTGTACACGTTTTCACCATTTTACGATCATTTGATACCTTATTTCGATTACAGTCACATTTCAACACTCGTTTCACCAATCTAGGCCACTTTTTTACCCTATTTTTGTTAGAATCACTCATCAATATAGGTTTTCACCAATCAGACATTCTACACTATATTTCGATTAGAATCACTCATCAATACTCGTTTTTACGATTCTACCCCTGTTTTATATCACATTTCGATTAGAATCAATAATCTAAACTCATTTTCGTCATCTTATGATCTTATTATACCGTATTTCGGTTCGAATCACCCGTCTATACTCGTTTTCACAATTCTACGATCATTTGATACCTTATTTCTATTACAGTCACATTTTCAGTACTCGTTTCGCCAATCTAGGCTACTTTTTTACCCTATTTTGGTTAAAATCATCCATCTATACCCTTTTTCACCAATCTACGCACATTCTACACCATATTTCGATTAGAATCACTCATCAATACTCGTTTACACGATTCTACCGCTGTTTTATACCACATTTCGATTAAAATCAACAATCTAATCTCTACGATCATATTATACCGTATTTGGATTTGAATTACCCGTCTATACTCGTTTTCACCATTCTACGATCATTTGATACTTTTTTATTACAGTCATATATCAGCACTCGTTTTACCCATCTACGCCACTTTTTTACCATATTTTGGTAAGAATCATCCATCCATACTCCGTTTTCACCAAGCTACTCACGTTCTACACCATATTTCGATTAGAATCACTCATCAATACTTATTTTCACGATTCTGCCCCCTATTTTATACCATATTTCGATTAGAATCAACATTCTAAACTCATTTTTGTCATCCTACGATCATATTATATCGTATTTCGGTTAGAATCATCCGTCTATACTCGTTTTCACCATTCTAGGATCATTTGGAATTTTATTTCGATTAGAGTCAAATTTCAGTACTCGTTTCACCAATCTAGGCCACTTTTTTACCCCTATTTTGGTTAGAATCACCCATATGTACTCATTCTCACCAATATACGCAAATTCTATACTCGTTTTCATAATCCTACGATCGTATTATACATATTTTGGTTTGAATTATCCGCTTGTACTCATTTTCACCATTCTACGATCATTTGATACCTTATTTCGATTACAGTCATATTTCAACACTCGTTTCACCAATCTAGGCCACTTTTTTTACCCTATTTTGGTTAGAATCACTCATCAATACAGGCTTTCACCAATCAGACATTCTACACTATATTTCGATTAGAATCACTCATCAATACTCGTTTCACGATTCTACCCCTGTTTTATACCATATTTCGATTAGAATCAACAATCTAATATCTACGATCATATTATACCGTATTTGGATTTGAATTACCCGTCTCTACTCGTTTTCACCATTCTACGATCATTTGATATTTTTTTTATTACAGTCATATATCAGCACTCGTTGCACCCATCTACGCCACTTTTTTACCATATTTTGGTTAGAATCATCCATCTATACTCGTTTTCACCAATCTACTCATGTTCTACACCATATTTCGATTAAAATCACTCATCAATACTTGTTTTCACGATTCTGCCCCTATTTTATACCATATTTCGATTAGAATCAACATTCTAAACTCGTTTTTGTCATCCTACGATCATATTATATCGTATTTCGGTTCGAATCATCCTTCTATACTCGTTTCCACCAATCTAGGATCATTTGGAATTTTATTTCGATTACAGTCAAATTTCAGTACTCGTTTCACCAATCTAGGCCACTTTTCACCCTATTTTGGTTCGAATCACCCATATATACTCGTTCTCACCAATATACGCAAATTCTATACTCGTTTTCATAATCCTACGATCGTATTATACCATATTTTGGTTTTGAATTATCCGCTTGTACTCGTTTTCACCATTCTACGATCATTTGATACCTTATTTCGATTACAGTCACATTTCAACACTCGTTTCACCAATCTAGGCCACTTTTTACCCTATTTTGGTTATAATCACTCATCGATACAGGTTTTCACCAATTAGACATTCTACACTATATTTTGATTAGAATCACTCATCAATACTCGTTTTTACGATTCTACCCCTGTTTTATATCACATTTCGATTAGAATCAATAATCTAAACTCATTTTCGTCATCTTATGATCATATTATACCGTATTTCGGTTCGAATCACCCGTCTATACTCGTTTTCACAATTCTACGATCATTTGATACCTTATTTCGATTATAGTCATATTTCAGTACTCGTTTCACCAATCTGGGCCACTTTTTCACCCTATTTTGGTTAAAATCATCCATCTATACTCGTTTTTCACCAATCTACGCACATTCTACACCATATTTCGATTAGAATCACTCATCAATACTCGTTTTCATGATTCTACCCCTGTTTTATACGATATTTCGATTAGAATCAACAATCTAATCTCTACGATCATATTATACCGTATTTGGATTTGAATTACCCGTCTATACTCGTTTTCACCATTCTACGATCATTTGATACTTTTTTTATTACAGTCATATATCAGCACTCGTTTCACCATCTACGCCACTTTTTTACCATATTTTGGTTAGAATCATCCATCTATACTCGTTTTCACAATCTACTCACGTTCTACAACATATTTCGATTAGAATCACTCATCAATACTTGTTTTCACGATTCTGCCCCTATTTTATACCATATTTCGATTAGAATTAATATTCTAAATTTGTTTTTTGTCATCCTACGATCGTATTATATCGTATTTCGGTTCGAATCATCCGTCTATACTCGTTTTCACCATTCTAGGATCATTTGTAATTTTATTTCGATTACTCGTTTTCACCAATCTACGCACATCATATACCATATTTCGATTAGAATCACTCATCTACACTCGTTTTCACGATTCTACTCATGTTTTAAACCATATTTCGATTAAATTCAACGATCTAAACTCGTTTTCACCATTCTACGATCTTATTATACCATATTTTGATTCGAATCACCCGTCTATACTCATTTTCACCATTCTACGATCATTTGATACCTTATTTCGATTACAGTCACATTTCAACACTCGTTTCACCAATCTAGGCCACTTTTTTACCCTATTTTGGTTAGAATCACTCATCAATACAGGTTTTCACCAATCAGACATTCTACACTATATTTCGATTAGAATCACTCATCAATACTCGTTTTCACGATTCTACCCCTGTTTTATATCACATTTCCATTAGAATCAATAATCTAAACTCATTTTCGTCATCTTATGATCATATTATACCGTATTTCGGTTCGAATCACCCGTTTATACTCGTTTTCATAATTCTACGATCATTTGATACCTTATTTCGATTACAGTCACATTTCAGTACTCGTTTCAGCAATCTAGGCCACTTTTTCACCCTATTTTGGTTAAAATCATCCATCTATACTCGTTTTCACCAATCTACGCACATTCTACACCCATATTTCGATTAGAATCATTCATCAATACTCGTTTTCACGATTCTATCCCTGTTTTATACCATATTTCGATTAGAATCAACAATCTAATCTCTACGATCATATTATACCGTATTTGGATTTGAAATACCCGTCTATACTCGTTTTTACCATTCTACGATCATTTGATACTTTTTTTATTACAGTCATATATCAGCACTCGTTTCACCCATCAACGCCACTTTTTTACCAAATTTTGGTTAGAATCATCCATCTATACTCGTTTTCACCAATTTACTTACGTTCTACAACATATTTCGATTAGAATCACTCATCAATACTTGTTTCACGATTCTGCCCCTATTTTATACCATATTTCGATTAGAATCATCATTCTAAATTCGTTTTTGTCATCCTACGATCGTATTATATCGTATTTCGGTTCGAATTATCCGTCTATACTCGTTTTCACCATTCTAGGATCATTTGTAATTTTATTTCGATTACTCATTTTCACCAATCTACGCACATCAATACCATATTTCGATTAGAATCACTCATCTACACTCGTTTTCACGATTCTCCTCATGTTTTAAACAACATTTCGATTAAATTCAACGATCTAAAACTCGTTTTCACCATCCTACGATCTTATTATACCATATTTTGATTCGAATCACCCGTCTATACTCGTTTTCACCATTCTACGATCATTTGATACCTTATTTCGATTACAGTCACATTTCAACACTCGTTTCACCAATCTAGGCCACTTTTTTGCCCTATTTTGGTTAGAATCACTCATAAATACAGGTTTTCACCAATCAGACAATCTACACTATATTTCGATTAGAATCACTCATCAATACTCGTTTTCACGATTCTACCCCTATTTTATATCATATTTCGATTAGAATCAATAATCTAAACTCACTTTCGTCAACTTATGATCATATTATACCGTATTTCGGTTCGAATCACCCGTCTATACTCGTTTTCATAATTCTACGATCATTTGATACCTTATTTCGATTACAGTCACATTTCAGTACTCGTTTCACCAATCTTGGCCATTTTTTTATCCTATTTTGGTTAAAATCATCCATCTATACTCGTTTTCACCAATCTACGCACATTCTACACCATAATTCGATTAGAATCACATATCAATACTCGTTTTCACGATTCTACCCCTGTTTTATACCATATTTCGATTAAAGAATCAACAATCTAATCTCTACGATCATATTATACCATATTTAGATTTGAATTACCCGTCTATACTCGTTTTCACCATTCTACGATCATTTGATACTTTTTTTATTACAGTCATATATCAGCACTCGTTTCACCCATCTACGCCACTTTTTTACCATATTTTGGTTAGAATCATCCATCCATACTCGTTTTCACCAATCTCTACTCACGTTCTACACCATATTTCGAATAGAATCACTCATCAATACTTGTTTTCACGATTCTGCCCCTATTTTATACCATATTTCGATTAGAATCAACATTCTAAACTCATTTTTGTCATCCTACGATCATATTATATCGTATTTCGGTTCGAATCATCCGTCTATACTCGTTTTTACCATTCTAGGATTATTTGGAATTTTATTTCGATTACAATCAAATTTCAGTACTCGTTTCACCAATCTAGGCCACTTTTTACCCAATTTTGGTTAGAATCACCCATATATACTCGTTCTCACCAATATACGCAAATTCTATAATCCTTTTCATAATCCTACGATCGTATTATACCATATTTTGGTTTGAATTATCCGCTTGTACACGTTTTCACCATTTTACGATCATTTGATACCTTATTTCGATTACAGTCACATTTCAACACTCGTTTCACCAATCTAGGCCACTTTTTTACCCTATTTTTGTTAGAATCACTCATCAATATAGGTTTTCACCAATCAGACATTCTACACTATATTTCGATTAGAATCACTCATCAATACTCGTTTTTACGATTCTACCCCTGTTTTATATCACATTTCGATTAGAATCAATAATCTAAACTCATTTTCGTCATCTTATGATCATATTATACCGTATTTCGGTTCGAATCACCCGTCTATACTCGTTTTCACAATTCTACGATCATTTGATACCTTATTTCTATTACAGTCACATTTCAGTACTCGTTTCGCCAATCTAGGCTACTTTTTTACCCTATTTTGGTTAAAATCATCCATCTATACCCTTTTTCACCAATCTACGCACATTCTACACCATATTTCGATTAGAATCACTCATCAATACTCGTTTACACGATTCTACCGCTGTTTTATACCACATTTCGATTAAAATCAACAATCTAATCTCTACGATCATATTATACCGTATTTGGATTTGAATACCCGTCTATACTCGTTTTCACCATTCTACGATCATTTGATACTTTTTTATTACAGTCATATATCAGCACTCGTTTTACCCATCTACGCCACTTTTTTACCCATATTTTGGTAAGAATCATCCATCCATACTCGTTTTCACCAAGCTACTCACGTTCTACACCATATTTCGATTAGAATCACTCATCAATACTTATTTTCACGATTCTGCCCCCTATTTTATACCATATTTCGATTAGAATCAACATTCTAAACTCATTTTTGTCATCCTACGATCATATTATATCGTATTTCGGTTAGAATCATCCGTCTATACTCGTTTTCACCATTCTAGGATCATTTGGAATTTTATTTCGATTAGAGTCAAATTTCAGTACTCGTTTCACCAATCTAGGCCACTTTTTACCCTATTTTGGTTAGAATCACCCATATGTACTCATTCTCACCAATATACGCAAATTCTATACTCGTTTTCATAATCCTACGATCGTATTATACATATTTTGGTTTGAATTATCCGCTTGTACTCATTTTCACCATTCTACGATCATTTGATACCTTATTTCGATTACAGTCATATTTCAACACTCGTTTCACCAATCTAGGCCACTTTTTTAACCCTATTTTGGTTAGAATCACTCATCAATACAGGCTTTCACCAATCAGACATTCTACACTATATTTCGATTAGAATCACTCATCAATACTCGTTTTCACGATTCTACCCCTGTTTTATACCATATTTCGATTAGAATCAACAATCTAATATCTACGATCATATTATACCGTATTGGATTTGAATTACCCGTCTCTACTCGTTTTCACCATTCTACGATCATTTGATATTTTTTTTATTACAGTCATATATCAGCACTCGTTGCACCCATCTACGCCACTTTTTTACCATATTTTGGTTAGAATCATCCATCTATACTCGTTTTCACCAATCTACTCATGTTCTACACCATATTTCGATTAAAATCACTCATCAATACTTGTTTTCACGATTCTGCCCCCTATTTTATACCATATTTCGATTAGAATCAACATTCTAAACTCGTTTTTGTCATCCTACGATCATATTATATCGTATTTCGGTTCGAATCATCCTTCTATACTCGTTTCCACCAATCTAGGATCATTTGGAATTTTATTTCGATTACAGTCAAATTTCAGTACTCGTTTCACCAATCTAGGCCACTTTTCACCCTATTTTGGTTCGAATCACCCATATATACTCGTTCTCACCAATATACGCAAATTCTATACTCGTTTTCATAATCCTACGATCGTATTATACCATATTTTGGTTTGAATTATCCGCTTGTACTCGTTTTCACCATTCTACGATCATTTGATACCTTATTTCGATTACAGTCACATTTCAACACTCGTTTCACCAATCTAGGCCACTTTTTTACCCTATTTTGGTTATAATCACTCATCGATACAGGTTTTCACCAATTAGACATTCTACACTATATTTTGATTAGAATCACTCATCAATACTCGTTTTTACGATTCTACCCCTGTTTTATATCACATTTCGATTAGAATCAATAATCTAAACTCATTTTCGTCATCTTATGATCATATTATACCGTATTTCGGTTCGAATCACCCGTCTATACTCGTTTTCACAATTCTACGATCATTTGATACCTTATTTCGATTATAGTCATATTTCAGTACTCGTTTCACCAATCTGGGCCACTTTTTCACCCTATTTTGGTTTAAAATCATCCATCTATACTCGTTTTCACCAATCTACGCACATTCTACACCATATTTCGATTAGAATCACTCATCAATACTCGTTTTCATGATTCTACCCCTGTTTTATACGATATTTCGATTAGAATCAACAATCTAATCTCTACGATCATATTATACCGTATTTGGATTTGAATTACCCGTCTATACTCGTTTTCACCATTCTACGATCATTTGATACTTTTTTTATTACAGTCATATATCAGCACTCGTTTCACCCATCTACGCCACTTTTTTACCATATTTTGGTTAGAATCATCCATCTATACTCGTTTTCACCAATCTACTCACGTTCTACAACATATTTCGATTAGAATCACTCATCAATACTTGTTTTCACGATTCTGCCCCTATTTTATACCATATTTCGATTAGAATTAATATTCTAAATTTGTTTTTGTCATCCTACGATCGTATTATATCGTATTTCGGTTCGAATCATCCGTCTATACTCGTTTTCACCATTCTAGGATCATTTGTAATTTTTATTTCGATTACTCGTTTTCACCAATCTACGCACATCATATACCATATTTCGATTAGAATCACTCATCTACACTCGTTTTCACGATTCTACTCATGTTTTAACCATATTTCGATTAAATTCAACGATCTAAACTCGTTTTCACCATTCTACGATCTTATTATACCATATTTTGATTCGAATCACCCGTCTATACTCATTTTCACCATTCTACGATCATTTGATACCTTATTTCGATTACAGTCACATTTCAACACTCGTTTCACCAATCTAGGCCACTTTTTACCCTATTTTGGTTAGAATCACTCATCAATACAGGTTTTCACCAATCAGACATTCTACACTATATTTCGATTAGAATCACTCATCAATACTCGTTTTCACGATTCTACCCCTGTTTTATATCACATTTCCATTAGAATCAATAATCTAAACTCATTTTCGTCATCTTATGATCATATTATACCGTATTTCGGTTCGAATCACCCGTTTATACTCGTTTTCATAATTCTACGATCATTTGATACCTTATTTCGATTACAGTCACATTTCAGTACTCGTTTCAGCAATCTAGGCCACTTTTTCACCCTATTTTGGTAAAATCATCCATCTATACTCGTTTTCACCAATCTACGCACATTCTACACCATATTTCGATTAGAATCATTCATCAATACTCGTTTCACGATTCTATCCTGTTTTATACCATATTTCGATTAGAATCAACAATCTAATCTCTACGATCATATTATACCGTATTTGGATTTGAAATACCCGTCTATACTCGTTTTTACCATTCTACGATCATTTGATACTTTTTTATTACAGTCATATATCAGCACTCGTTTCACCCATCAACGCCACTTTTTTACCAAATTTTGGTTAGAATCATCCATCTATACTCGTTTTCACCAATTTACTTACGTTCTACAACATATTTCGATTAGAATCACTCATCAATACTTGTTTTCACGATTCTGCCCCTATTTTATACCATATTTCGATTAGAATCATCATTCTAAATTCGTTTTTGTCATCCTACGATCGTATTATATCGTATTTCGGTTCGAATTATCCGTCTATACTCGTTTTCACCATTCTAGGATCATTTGTAATTTATTTCGATTACTCATTTTCACCAATCTACGCACATCATATACCATATTTCGATTAGAATCACTCATCTACACTCGTTTTCACGATTCTCCTCATGTTTTAAACAACATTTCGATTAAATTCAACGATCTAAACTCGTTTTCACCATCCTACGATCTTATTATACCATATTTTGATTCGAATCACCGTCTATACTCGTTTTCACCATTCTACGATCATTTGATACCTTATTTCGATTACAGTCACATTTCAACACTCGTTTCACCAATCTAGGCCACTTTTTGCCCTATTTTGGTTAGAATCACTCATAAATACAGGTTTTCACCAATCAGACAATCTACACTATATTTCGATTAGAATCACTCATCAATACTCGTTTTCACGATTCTACCCCTATTTTATATCATATTTCGATTAGAATCAATAATCTAAACTCACTTTCGTCAACTATGATCATATTATACCGTATTTCGGTTCGAATCACCCGTCTATACTCGTTTTCATAATTCTACGATCATTTGATACCTTATTTCGATTACAGTCACATTTCAGTACTCGTTTCACCAATCTTGGCCATTTTTTTTTATCCTATTTTGGTTAAAATCATCCATCTATACTCGTTTTCACCAATCTACGCACATTCTACACCATATTTCGATTAGAATCACATATCAATACTCGTTTTCACGATTCTACCCCTGTTTTATACCATATTTCGATTAGAATCAACAATCTAATCTCTACGATCATATTATACCGTATTTGGATTTGAATTACCCGTCTATACTCGTTTTCACCATTCTACGATCATTTGATACTTTTTTTATTACAGTCATATATCAGAACTCGTTTCACCCATCTACGCCACTTTTTTACCATATTTTGGTTAGAATCATCCATCCATTCACTCGTTTTCACCAATCTCTACTCACGTTCTACACCCATATTTCGATTAGAATCACTCATCAATACTTGTTTTCACGATTCTGCCCTATTTTATACCACATTTCGATTAGAATCAACATTCTAAACTCGTTTTTGTCATCCTACGATCATATTATATCGTATTTCGGTTCGAATCATCCGTCTATACTCGTTTTCACTATTCTAGGATTATTTGGAATTTTATTTCGATTACAATCAAATTTCAGTACTCGTTTCACCAATCTAGGCCACTTTTTACCCTATTTTGGTTAGAATCACCCATATATACTCCGTTCTCACCAATATACGCAAATTCTATACTCCTTTTCATAATCCTACGATCGTATTTATACCATATTTTGGTTTGAATTATCCGCTTGTACACGTTTTCACCATTCTACGATTATTTGATACCTTATTTCGATTACAGTCACATTTCAACACTCGTTTCACCAATCTAGGCCACTTTTTTACCCTATTTTT